>CM069861.1:215858531-215923531 GCA_036172795.1 Pelodytes ibericus | reverse complement strand
TGTTTGTGTTTATATATGTGCGTGACTGGATGTGTTTGTGTTTATATATGTGCGTGACTGGATGTGTTTGTGTTTATATATGTGCGTGACTGGATGTGCTTGTGTTTATATATGTGCGTGACTGGATGTGCTTGTGTTTATATATGTGCGTGACTGGATGTGTTTGTGTTTATATATGTGCGTGACTGGATGTGTTTGTGTTTATATATGTGCGTGACTGGATGTGTTTGTGTTTATATATGTGCGTGACTGGATGTGTTTGTGTTTATATATGTGCGTGACTGGATGTGTTTGTGTTTATATATGTGCGTGACTGGATGTGTTTGTGTTTATATATGTGCGTGACTGGATGTGTTTGTGTTTATATATGTGTGTGACTGGATGTGTTTGTGTTTATATATGTGTGTGACTGGATGTGTTTGTGTTTATATATGTGTGTGACTGGATGTGTTTGTGTTTATATATGTGTGTGTATATATGTGTGTGACTGGATGTGTTTGTGTTTATATATGTGTGTGACTGGATGTGTTTGTGTTTATATATGTGTGTGACTGGATGTGTTTGTGTTTATATATGTGTGTGACTGGATGTGTTTGTGTTTATATATGTGTGTGACTGGATGTGTTTGTGTTTATATATGTGTGTGACTGGATGTGTTTGTGTTTATATATGTGTGTGACTGGATGTGATTGTGTTTATATGTGTGTGTGACTGGATGTGTTATGTGTTTATATATGTGTGTGACTGGATGTGTTATGTGTTTATATATGTGTGTGACTGGATGTGTTATGTGTTTATATATGTGTGTGACTGGATGTGTTATGTGTTTATATATGTGTGTGACTGGATGTGTTATGTGTTTATATATGTGTGTGACTGGATGTGTTATGTGTTTATATATGTGTGTGACTGGATGTGTTATGTGTTTATATATGTGTGTGACTGGATGTGTTTGTGTTTATATATGTGTGTGACTGGATGTGTTATGTGTTTATATATGTGTGTGACTGGATGTGTTATGTGTTTATATATGTGTGTGACTGGATGTGTTTGTGTTTATATATGTGTGTGACTGGATGTGTTTGTGTTTATATATGTGTGTGACTGGATGTGTATGTGTGTATATATGTGTCTGACTGGATGTGTTTGTGTGTATATAGGTGTCTGACTGGATGTGTTTGTATGTGACTGACTGGATGTGTGTGTGTGTATGTATGTGTCTGACTGGATGTGTTTGTGTGTATATATGTGTCTGACTGGATGTGTTTGTGTGTATATAGGTGTCTGACTGGATGTGTTTGTATGTGACTGACTGGATGTGTTTGTATGTGACTGACTGGATGTGTGTGTGTTTGTATGTATTTGTAGAAAAACAAGGTGTAACAGGTTTCGCACTCAGAAGTGGAGCGTGCAAGGAGAGGACTTTCACCCTAGTGAAATAAAGGATCCTGTATGTATATGGGACAGACTATATGTCTGTGTGTGACTGCGTGTGTTTGTGTTTATGTGCCGTTGTCTGGCTCCTAGATTTTTTAGCTGGCTCCTAAAACTCAGATACATTTGTCAAGCCCTGGGTTACACATTCCTGACTGGGACAAGAAAGAACAGTCAGCTTTCTGAACAAAAGATGGGACGATACGGGAAGGAGTGAGCGCTTATATATTATCAGACGATCTCGTCCCATAAAGAGACTACCCACTGGTACAAGAAAAGAGTGGATGCATTGCTGGAGGAGGTAAAGGTGGTCCGGAGGGGTGTTAAAGTGAAGCAGATGCAGTCTCTAATGTTGCAAAGGGTAATGCCAATGGGGAGAGTATTTACAAATCACATAGCAAATCTTCATGTTTTATGCATGTCAGGGTCACTACATATGTTCCCTGTATTAATGTGTTGTACTATGTGTGATTTCTTTTTTATCTTACACTGTTTATTCATTTTCCCTCAGTACACATTTCTCTTACTCTCAATATCTAGATTTCACAATTTTTGCCCTTTATTCCTACATGTTTATTTCACTTTATTTTGGGACCACTGGCATTGCTAGTCACATAGCGCTCATTACACCACCCCACCCTCTTATTATCCCCCTTTTGGCATTTTTCTTCTTCTTTTCATTCCTGATCTCTCCTGTCCCCTCCGTCTGTTAAATAAAATCATTCACTTAAATCTCCTTCAGGGTTCCTTTGACACAAAGTAATATTCATGTTCTAGCATTAATATTGTGCAATAGAAAGTCACGTGGATTTCTTCAATGAAATGCCAATCTGTACACACTCTGAGTTTCGTCCAAACCATATCGGATCTTTTTATTCTTTTTTACTTATAATACATTGCGTTGGCTCACAGCCCACATTCAGCTTGATTTCGAGCCCTCGGGCGTGATACGGGTTAAGGCTGGTCCCCTTATTTCCTACCTCCCCATTATATTGGGATATTTGAAATGAATATTTAAGATAGTGGCGTGCCCATTTCTGATCTGAAGTATACCCTGCTATACATGATGTTAAGGTCCTTCTACTGGGACTATATTTGACTGATGTCAAATGACTTGTTCTATCTGCATTACAGTTTGTCATACTCTGATTTCCCAATGCAGCTTGTGGGGTGGGATTCTTCTTGTGGTGGGCAGGGAAGTAAGTGGTGGTCAGGAATAGTCTGTTTAAGGGTTATGTTAAGGGGGTGTGTGTAGAAGGATAACAGGCGTCCCATATCATTTGATCTGTGGAGTTTTGAGGGAGATCTGTACAGGGGAGTATGGGAGTAAGCTTCCTAAGATGACATTGCCACCTCTGCTAATCCCCCTGTACTGCCGGGAAGACCCCAGCATCTCCAGGGGTCTGTGAGAGGGAGAGACTTTAGAGGCAAAAAGTCTGACATGAGGGGTTAATACTGAGATCATTACCAGCTGAAGGTTAGTAAGGAATATAAAGCATTGCAAACAAAATCACTCTCAGCCAAACAGTCCTACAGAACAGGTGGGCTACAGGAAAACTCCCATCATGCTCAGTATGGGGGAGAGGGGCAAACAGCAATCTGAGACCTGTCAGGACATGTACACCCGTTACCCCCCCCCGCTATCCCGGCATGTCCCCCGGTATCCCCCCCGCTATCCCTCACCGTGATCCCGGCATGTCCCCCCCCGCTATCCCTCACCGTGATCCCGGCATGTCCCCCCCCCTCTATCCCTCACCGTGATCCCGGCATGTCCCCCCCCTCTATCCCTCACCGTGATCCCGGCATGTCCCCCCCCCTCTATCCCTCACCGTGATCCCGGCATGTCCCCCCCCGCTATCCCTCACCGTGATCCCGGCATGTCCCCCCCCCTCTATCCCTCACCGTGATCCCGGCATGTCCCCCCCCGCTATCCCTCACCGTGATCCCGGCATGTCCCCCCCCCTCTATCCCTCACCGTGATCCCGGCATGTCCCCCCCGCTATCCCTCACCGTGATCCCGGCATGTCCCCCGGTATCCCCCCCGCTATCCCTCACCGTGATCCCGGCATGTCCCCCGGTATCCCCCCCGCTATCCCTCACCGTGATCCCGGCATGTCCCCCCCGCTATCCCTCACCGTGATCCCGGCATGTCCCCCGGTATCCCCCCCGCTATCCCTCACCGTGATCCCGGCATGTCCCCCCCGCTATCCCTCACCGTGATCCCGGCATGTCCCCCCCGCTATCCCTCACCGTGATCCCGGCATGTCCCCCCCGTATCCCGGCATGTCCCGGCTCTGTGACCGGCTCCCCGGCTGCTCTGAGCGGCTGCTGCTCCGGGCTCTGCTCGGCACTCTCTGGGGGCATCCCTGCTGCTGACACCTATCGATATATCGGTCTGTAACTCGGACCTTTCCTCCGATATCAGTCTGATCCTGGATGTGGGCGGGGTCACAGAGAAGGTGAGATTACGGCCAATCACAGCGCAGAGGGGCGTGGCTAAAACGGACGGTGACCATCTAGTTATCTACAGTGACGGGATGTACTTTACTTATATAGTGATCTATAGGGAAATACTTTATATAGTGATCTATAGGGAAATACTTTATATAGTGATCTATAGGGAAATACTTTACTTATATAGTGATCTATAGGGAAATACTTTATACAGTGATCTATAGGGAAATACTTTATATAGTGATATATAGGGAAATACTTTACTTATATAGTGATCTATAGGGAAATACTTTATACAGTGATCTATAGGGAAATACTTTATATAGTGATCTATAGGGAAATACTTTACTTATATAGTGATCTATAGGGAAATACTTTATATAGTGATCTATAGGGAAATACTTTACTTATATAGTGATCTATAGGGAAATACTTTATACAGTGATCTATAGGGAAATACTTTATATAGTGATCTATAGGGAAATACTTTATATAGTGATCTATAGGGAAATACTTTACTTATATAGTGATCTATAGGGAAATACTTTATATAGTGATCTATAGGGAAATACTTTACTTATACAGTGATCTATAGGGAAATACTTTATATAGTGATCTATAGGGAAATACTTTATATAGTGATCTATAGGGAAATACTTTATATAGTGATCTATAGGGAAATACTTTATATAGTGATCTATAGGGAAATACTTTATATAGTGATCTATAGGGAAATACTTTACTTATATAGTGATCTATAGGGATATACTTTATATAGTGATCTATAGGGAAATACTTTACTTATATAGTGATCTATAGGGAAATACTTTATATAGTGATCTATAGGGAAATACTTTATATAGTGATCTATAGGTAAATACTTTATATAGTGATCTATAGGGAAATACTTTACTTATACAGTGATCTATAGGGAAATACTTTACTTATACAGTGATCTATAGGGAAATACTTTATATAGTGATCTATAGGGAAATACTTTACTTATACAGTGATCTATAGGGAAATACTTTACTTATACAGTGATCTATAGGGAAATACTTTACTTTACTTATATAGTGATCTATAGGGAAATACTTTACTTTACTTATATAGTGATCTATAGGGAAATACTTTACTTTACTTATATAGTGATCTATAGGGAAATACTTTACTTTACTTATATAGTGATCTATAGGGAAATACTTCATAGAGTGATCTATAGGGAAATACTTTACTTTACTTATATAGTGATCTATAGGGAAATACTTTACTTTACTTATATAGTGATCTATAGGGAAATACTTTACTTTACTTATATAGTGATCTATAGGGAAATACTTTACTTTACTTATATAGTTATCTATAGGGAAATACTTCATAGAGTGATCTATAGGGAAATACTTTACTTTACTTATATAGTGATCTATAGGGAAATACTTTACTTTACTTATATAGTGATCTATAGGGAAATACTTTATATAGTGATCTATAGGGAAATACTTTACTTTACTTATATAGTGATCTATAAGGAAATACTTCATATAGTGATCTATAGGGAAATACTTTATATAGTGATCTATAGGGAAATACTTTATATAGTGATCTATAGGGAAATACTTTACTTATATACAGGGAGTGCAGAATTATTAGGCAAATTAGTATTTTGACCACATCATCCTCTTTATGCATGTTGTCTTACTCCAAGCTGTATAGGCTCGAAAGCCTACTACCAATTAAGCATATTAGGTGATGTGCATCTCTGTAATGAGAAGGGGTGTGGTCTAATGACATCAACACCCTATATCAGGTGTGCATAATTATTAGGCAACTTCCTTTCCTTTGGCAAAATGGGTCAAAAGAAGGACTTGACAGGCTCAGAAAAGTCAAAAATAGTGAGATATCTTGCAGAGGGATGCAGCAGTCTTAAAATTGCAAAGCTTCTGAAGCGTGATCATCGAACAATCAAGCGTTTCATTCAAAATAGTCAACAGGGTCGCAAGAAGCGTGTGGAAAAACCAAGGTGCAAAATAACTGCCCATGAACTGAGAAAAGTCAAGCGTGCAGCTGCCACGATGCCACTTGCCACCAGTTTGGCCATATTTCAGAGCTGCAACATCACTGGAGTGCCCAAAAGCACAAGGTGTGCAATACTCAGAGACATGGCCAAGGTAAGAAAGGCTGAAAGACGACCACCACTGAACA
The DNA here is from genome assembly GCA_036172795.1 of Pelodytes ibericus. Classification (NCBI taxonomy): domain Eukaryota; kingdom Metazoa; phylum Chordata; class Amphibia; order Anura; family Pelodytidae; genus Pelodytes; species Pelodytes ibericus. The sequence goes on along the minus strand of CM069861.1, from coordinate 215,917,441 downwards.
AGACACACAAGCTGAAACGTCAAGACTGGGCCAAGAAATATCTCAAGACTGATTTTTCTAAGGTTTTATGGACTGATGAAATGAGAGTGAGTCTTGATGGGCCAGATGGATGGGCCCGTGGCTGGATTGGTAAAGGGCAGAGAGCTCCAGTCCGACTCAGACGCCAGCAAGGTGGAGGTGGAGTACTGGTTTGGGCTGGTATCATCAAAGATGAGCTTGTGGGGCCTTTTCGGGTTGAGGATGGAGTCAAGCTCAACTCCCAGTCCTACTGCCAGTTCCTGGAAGACACCTTCTTCAAGCAGTGGTACAGGAAGAAGTCTGCATCCTTCAAGAAAAACATGATTTTCATGCAGGACAATGCTCCATCACACGCGTCCAAGTACTCCACAGCGTGGCTGGCAAGAAAGGGTATAAAAGAAGAAAATCTAATGACATGGCCTCCTTGTTCACCTGATCTGAACCCCATTGAGAACCTGTGGTCCATCATCAAATGTGAGATTTACAAGGAGGGAAAACAGTACACCTCTCTGAACAGTGTCTGGGAGGCTGTGGTTGCTGCTGCAGGCAATGTTGATGGTGAACAGATCAAAACACTGACAGAATCCATGGATGGCAGGCTTTTGAGTGTCCTTGCAAAGAAAGGTGGCTATATTGGTCACTGATTTGTTTTTGTTTTGTTTTTAAATGTCAGAAATGTATATTTGTGAATGTTGAGATGTTATATTGGTTTCACTGGTAAAAATAAATAATTGAAATGGGTATATATTTGTTTTTTGTTAAGTTGCCTAATAATTATGCACAGTAATAGTCACCTGCACACACAGATATCCCCCTAAAATAGCTAAAACTAAAAACAAACTAAAAACTACTTCCAAAAATATTCAGCTTTGATATTAGTGAGTTTTTTGGGTTCATTGAGAACATGGTTGTTGTTCAATAATAAAATGAATCTTCAAAAATACAACTTGCCTAATAATTCTGCACTCCCTGTAGTGATCTATAGGGAAATACTTTACTTTACTTATATAGTGATCTATAGGGAAATACTTTACATAGTGATCTATAGGGATATACTTTATATAATTATCTATAGGGAACGACTTTACATAGTAATCTATAGGGATATACTTTACTTATATAGTGATCTATAGGGAAATACTTTATATAGTGATCTATAGGGATGTACTTTATATAGTGATCTATAGGGATATACTTCACTTATATAGTGATCTATAGGGAAATACTTTATATAGTGATCTATAGGGATGTACTTTATATAGTGATCTATAGGGATGTACTTTATATAGTGATCTATAGGGATATACTTTATATAGTGATCTATAGGGAAATACTTTACTTATATAGTGATCTATAGGGAAATACTTTACTTATATAGTGATCTATAGGGAAATACTTTACTTTACTTATATAGTGATCTATAGGGAAATACTTTACTTTACTTATATAGTGATCTATAGGAAAATACTTTATATAGTTATCTATAGGGAAATACTTTACTTATATAGTGATCTATAGGGATATACTTTATATAGTGATCTATAGGGAAATACTTTATATAGTGATCTATAGGGATATACTTTATATAGTGATCTATAGGAATATACTTTATATAGTGATCTATAGGGAAATACTTTACTTATATAGTGATCTATAGGGAAATACTTCACTTATATAGTGATATATAGGGAAATACTTTATATAGTTATCTATAGGGAAATACTTTATATAATTATCTATAGGGAACGACGTTATATAGTAACCTATAGGGAAATACTTTATATAGTGATCTATAGGGATATACTTTACTTATATAGTGATCTATAGGGATATACTTTATATAGTGATCTATAGGGATATACTTTACTTATATAGTGCTCTATAGGGGAATACTTCACTTATATAGTGATCTATAGGGAAATACTTTATATAGTTATCTATAGGGAAATACTTTATATAATTATCTATAGGGAACGACTTTATATAGTGATCTATAGGGACATACTTTACTTATATAGTGATCTATAGGGAAATATTTTATATAGTGATCTATAGGTATGTACTTTATATAGTGATCTATAGGGAACGACTTTATATAGTGATCTATAGGGACATACTTTACTTATATAGTGATCTATAGGGAAATATTTTATATAGTGATCTATAGGGATATACTTTATATAGTGATCTATAGGGAAATACTTTATATAGGGATCTATAGGGAAATCCTTTATATAGTGATCTATAGGGATATACTTTATATAGTGATCTATAGGAATATACTTTATATAGTGATCTATAGGGAAATACTTTACTTATATAGTGATCTATAGGGGAATACTTTACTTTATATAGTTATCTATAGGGAAATACTTTATATAATTATCTATAGGGAACGACGTTATATAGTAATCTATAGGGAAATACTTTATATAGTGATCTATAGGGATATACTTTACTTATATAGTGATCTATAGGGATATACTTTATATAGTGATCTATAGGGATATACTTTACTTATATAGTGCTCTATAGGGGAATACGTCACTTATATAGTGATCTATAGGGAAATACTTTATATAGTTATCTATAGGGAAATACTTTATATAATTATCTATAGGGAACAACTTTATATAGTGATCTATAGGGACATACTTTACTTATATAGTGATCTATAGGGAAATACTTTATATAGTGATCTATAGGGAAATACTTTACTTATATAGTGATCTATAGAGAAATACTTTACTTATATAGTGATCTATAGGGAAATACTTTACTTATATAGTGATCTATAGAGAAATACTTTACTTATATAGTGATCTATAGGGAAATACTTTACTTATATAGTGATCTATAGAGAAATACTTTACTTATATAGTGATCTATAGGGAAATACTTTACTTATATAGTGATCTATAGGGAAATACTTTACTTATATAGTGATCTATAGGGAAATACTTTACTTATATAGTGATCTATAGGGAAATACTTTACTTATATAGTGATCTATAGGGAAATATTTTATATAGTGATCTATAGGGATGTACTTTATATAGTGATCTATAGGGAACGACTTTATATAGTGATCTATAGGGACATACTTTATTTATATAGTGATCTATAGGGAAATATTTTATATAGTGATCTATAGGGATGTACTTTATATAGTGATCTATAGGGAACGACTTTATATAGTGATCTATAGGGACATACTTTATTTATATAGTGATCTATAGGGAAATATTTTATATAGTGATCTATAGGGATGTACTTTATATAGTGATCTATAGGGATATACTTTTTATAGTGATCTATAGGGAAATACTTTACTTATATAGTGATCTATAGGGAAATACTTAATACAGTGATCTATAGGGATATACTTTACTTATATAGTGATCTATATGGAAATACTTTACTTATATAGTGATCTATAGGGAAATACTTTACTTATATAGTGATCTATAGGGAAATACTTTATATAGTGATCTATAGGGAAATACTTTACTTATATAGTGATCTATAGAGAAATACTTTACTTATATAGTGATCTATAGGGAAATACTTTACTTATATAGTGATCTATAGAGAAATACTTTACTTATATAGTGATCTATAGGGAAATACTTTACTTATATAGTGATCTATAGGGAAATATTTTATATAGTGATCTATAGGGATGTACTTTATATAGTGATCTATAGGGAAATACTTTACTTATATAGTGATCTATAGGGAAATACTTTATACAGTGATCTATAGGGATATACTTTACTTATATAGTGATCTATATGGAAATACTTTACTTATATAGTGATCTATAGGGAAATACTTTACTTATATAGTGATCTATAGGGAAATACTTTATATAGTGATCTATAGGGAAATACTTTACTTATATAGTGATCTATAGAGAAATACTTTACTTATATAGTGATCTATAGGGAAATACTTTACTTATATAGTGATCTATAGGGAAATACTTTATATAGTGATCTATAGGGAAATACTTTACTTATATAGTGATCTATAGGGATATACTTTACTTATATAGTGATCTATAGGGAAATACTTTATATAGTGATCTATAGGGATGTACTTTATATAGTGATCTATAGGGATATACTTTATATAGTGATCTATAGGGAAATACTTCACTTATATAGTGATCTATAGGGAAATACTTTATATAGTGATCTATAGGGATATACTTTATATAGTGATATATAGGGAAATACTTTACTTATATAGTGATCTATAGGGAAATACTTTACTTATATAGTGATCTATAGGGAAATACTTTACTTATATAGTGATCTATAGGGAAATACTTTACTTATATAGTGATCTATAGGGAAATACTTTACTTATATAGTGATCTATAGGGAAATACTTTACTTTACTTATATAGTGATCTATAGGAAAATACTTTATATAGTTATCTATAGGGAAATACTTTACTTATATAGTGATCTATAGGGATATACTTTATATAGTGATCTATAGGGAAATACTTTATATAGGGATCTATAGGGAAATCCTTTATATAGTGATCTATAGGGATATACTTTATATAGTGATCTATAGGAATATACTTTATATAGTGATCTATAGGGGAATACTTTACTTATATAGTGATCTATAGGGGAATACTTTACTTTATATAGTTATCTATAGGGAAATACTTTATATAATTATCTATAGGGAACGACGTTATATAGTAATCTATAGGGAAATACTTTATATAGTGATCTATAGGGATATACTTTACTTATATAGTGATCTATAGGGATATACTTTATATAGTGATCTATAGGGATATACTTTACTTATATAGTGCTCTATAGGGGAATACGGCACTTATATAGTGATCTATAGGGAAATACTTTATATAGTTATCTATAGGGAAATACTTTATATAATTATCTATAGGGAACAACTTTATATAGTGATCTATAGGGACATACTTTACTTATATAGTGATCTATAGAGAAATACTTTACTTATATAGTGATCTATAGGGAAATACTTTACTTATATAGTGATCTATAGAGAAATACTTTACTTATATAGTGATCTATAGGGAAATACTTTACTTATATAGTGATCTATAGGGAAATACTTTACTTATATAGTGATCTATAGGGAAATACTTTACTTATATAGTGATCTATAGGGAAATACTTTACTTATATAGTGATCTATAGGGAAATACTTTACTTATATAGTGATCTATAGGGAAATACTTTACTTATATAGTGATCTATAGGGAAATATTTTATATAGTGATCTATAGGGATGTACTTTATATAGTGATCTATAGGGAACGACTTTATATAGTGATCTATAGGGACATACTTTATTTATATAGTGATCTATAGGGAAATATTTTATATAGTGATCTATAGGGATGTACTTTATATAGTGATCTATAGGGAACGACTTTATATAGTGATCTATAGGGACATACTTTATTTATATAGTGATCTATAGGGAAATATTTTATATAGTGATCTATAGGGATGTACTTTATATAGTGATCTATAGGGATATACTTTTTATAGTGATCTATAGGGAAATACTTTACTTATATAGTGATCTATAGGGAAATACTTAATACAGTGATCTATAGGGATATACTTTACTTATATAGTGATCTATATGGAAATACTTTACTTATATAGTGATCTATAGGGAAATACTTTACTTATATAGTGATCTATAGGGAAATACTTTATATAGTGATCTATAGGGAAATACTTTACTTATATAGTGATCTATAGAGAAATACTTTACTTATATAGTGATCTATAGGGAAATACTTTACTTATATAGTGATCTATAGGGAAATATTTTATATAGTGATCTATAGGGATGTACTTTATATAGTGATCTATAGGGAAATACTTTACTTATATAGTGATCTATAGGGAAATACTTTATACAGTGATCTATAGGGATATACTTTACTTATATAGTGATCTATATGGAAATACTTTACTTATATAGTGATCTATAGGGAAATACTTTACTTATATAGTGATCTATAGGGAAATACTTTATATAGTGATCTATAGGGAAATACTTTACTTATATAGTGATCTATAGAGAAATACTTTACTTATATAGTGATCTATAGGGAAATACTTTACTTATATAGTGATCTATAGGGAAATACTTTATATAGTGATCTATAGGGAAATACTTTACTTATATAGTGATCTATAGGGATATACTTTACTTATATAGTGATCTATAGGGAAATACTTTATATAGTGATCTATAGGGATGTACTTTATATAGTGATCTATAGGGATATACTTTATATAGTGATCTATAGGGAAATACTTCACTTATATAGTGATCTATAGGGAAATACTTTATATAGTGATCTATAGGGATATACTTTATATAGTGATATATAGGGAAATACTTTACTTATATAGTGATCTATAGGGAAATACTTTACTTATATAGTGATCTATAGGGAAATACTTTACTTATATAGTGATCTATAGGGAAATACTTTACTTATATAGTGATCTATAGGGAAATACTTTACTTATATAGTGATCTATAGGGAAATACTTTACTTTACTTATATAGTGATCTATAGGAAAATACTTTATATAGTTATCTATAGGGAAATACTTTACTTATATAGTGATCTATAGGGATATACTTTATATAGTGATCTATAGGGAAATACTTTATATAGGGATCTATAGGGAAATCCTTTATATAGTGATCTATAGGGATATACTTTATATAGTGATCTATAGGAATATACTTTATATAGTGATCTATAGGGGAATACTTTACTTATATAGTGATCTATAGGGGAATACTTTACTTTATATAGTTATCTATAGGGAAATACTTTATATAATTATCTATAGGGAACGACGTTATATAGTAATCTATAGGGAAATACTTTATATAGTGATCTATAGGGATATACTTTACTTATATAGTGATCTATAGGGATATACTTTATATAGTGATCTATAGGGATATACTTTACTTATATAGTGCTCTATAGGGGAATACGGCACTTATATAGTGATCTATAGGGAAATACTTTATATAGTTATCTATAGGGAAATACTTTATATAATTATCTATAGGGAACAACTTTATATAGTGATCTATAGGGACATACTTTACTTATATAGTGATCTATAGAGAAATACTTTACTTATATAGTGATCTATAGTGAAATACTTTACTTATATAGTGATCTATAGAGAAATACTTTACTTATATAGTGATCTATAGGGAAATACTTTACTTATATAGTGATCTATAGAGAAATACTTTACTTATATAGTGATCTATAGGGAAATACTTTACTTATATAGTGATCTATAGAGAAATACTTTACTTATATAGTGATCTATAGGGAAATACTTTACTTATATAGTGATCTATAGGGAAATACTTTACTTATATAGTGATCTATAGGGAAATACTTTACTTATATAGTGATCTATAGGGAAATATTTTATATAGTGATCTATAGGGATGTACTTTATATAGTGATCTATAGGGAACGACTTTATATAGTGATCTATAGGGACATACTTTATTTATATAGTGATCTATAGGGAAATATTTTATATAGTGATCTATAGGGATATACTTTATATAGTGATCTATAGGGAAATACTTTACTTATATAGTGATCTATAGGGAAATACTTTATACAGTGATCTATAGGGATATACTTTACTTATATAGTGATCTATATGGAAATACTTTACTTATATAGTGATCTATAGGGAAATTTTTTTTTATATAGTGATCTATAGGGAAATACTTTATATAGTGATCTATAGGGAAATACTTTACTTATATAGTGATCTATAGAGAAATACTTTACTTATATAGTGATCTATAGGGAAATACTTTACTTATATAGTGATCTATAGGGAAATACTTTATATAGTGATCTATAGGGATATACTTTATATAGTTTCTATAGGGATATACTTTATATAATTATCTATAGGGAACCACTTTACATAGTAATCTATAGGGATATACTTTACTTATATAGTGATCTATAGGGAAATACTTTATATAGTGATCTATAGGGATATACTTTATATAGTGATCTATAGGGATATACTTTACTTATATAGTGATCTATAGGGACATACTTTTTATAGGGATCTATAGGGAAATCCTTTATATAGTGATTTATAGGGATATACTTTATATAGTGATCTATAGGAATATACTTTATATAGTGATCTATAGGGAAATACTTTACTTATATAGTGATCTATAGGGATATACTTTACTTATATAGCGATCTATAGGGATATACTTTACTTATATAGTGATCTATAGGGAAATACTTTACTTATATAGTGATCTATAGGGATATACTTTATATAGTGATCTATAGGGAAATACTTTATATAGGGATCTATAGGGAAATCCTTTATATAGTGATCTATAGGGATATACTTTATATAGTGATCTATAGGAATATACTTTATATAGTGATCTATAGGGAAATACTTTACTTATATAGTGATCTATAGGGAAATACTTTACTTATATAGTGATCTATAGGGAAATACTTTACTTATATAGTGATCTATAGGGAAATACTTTACTTATATAGTGATCTATAGGGAAATACTTTACTTATATAGTGATCTATAGGGAAATACGATACTTATATAGTGATCTATAGGGAAATACTTTACTTTACTCATATAGTGATCTATAGGGAAATACTTTACTTTACTCATATAGTGATCTATAGGAAAATACTTTATATAGTTATCTATAGGGAAATACTTTATCTAGTGATCTATAGGGAAATACTTTACTTATATAGTGATCTATAGGGGAATACTTCACTTATATAGTGATCATATCAAGAATTCATTATGTATGTGAGAGTTTGGATGACGTTTTTACAAAAGTAAATACAATGCAACAATTATTAATAAAATAATAATGAATTTATTGAACATAGAATAAAGATCAAACGGTAAGCAAAATAGCATAACAACAAAATACAATATCAACAGATGTTAATCATAATTCACATGTATGACTTATAACATAAGTAGGACAAAGCATGAATTATGCAGCTCTGTACCTATATCAACATGCATGTAGAATAATTTACTATGCAGTACGTTTCTGACCGTAAGATGGCCATGCATTTTATTTAGATACAACCTACATTGATGATGATTAGTATTTAAAATGGTTAATGATAGTACACCATAATTACCTACAAATTACCAACATATACTCTGCTTAGGTAAGGTAATATTACTAAATCATATAACTACTCAAGGTGGCTATTTATTAATCTGCTCGGTAAATGACAATGTATGTATTCTAGCTCAGACTTTAAGAATGAGAATCTTAGATAATCTCTGGAGATTAGATATTACATATTTGGGTAAATAGCTAGACTATAAGAATTTATGCTTCTTGGTAATATCTATAGAATATTCCTCTGGCTTCCTTCTGCAGAAAGGATGACAGATAAACACTAGCCTAAAACATATAGATCCCAGAAATTGTGGGATTTAAGTTAAATTTACCTAAATATATATGCTAATGACATCCATAAAAATGGAGATTATGCTAGAAACAAATTACCACATTTATACATTACCGGCAGAGGTTGGTTTGCTGTTGAGACTCCTTCCATTGAAGAATTGAGTGATGGGAGTTACTCCTGGGACTTAGCTCAATACTATGTGTATGGAGAGGTCTATTGTTATAGTGAAAATGTGCTATTAAAAGCCTTATATTCCTGAGTTCTCCCCAGAAGGAGAGAGACTCAGCCCTTTTCTAAAACATTCCCATCTCTCCCCCCACTAATGGCACCTCTCCCTAAAATGTATAAAAGTGTTAATACAATTTCAAATTAGAGTAAACATTCTTATCAACATCATTCCACACTAGATTAAAACTTATAATAAATTGTATACCACACTAATAAAACAATAAAAACAATATTCTAATTAACATGTAGGATTAATTATACTTTACATATTTATTAGTGAAGATGTGATATAATTATATATTTTAATGAGCGATTTGAATCGACTGGGTGTGCTTATAATAAACCTTATTATATTCTTGAAATCTAATATCCAAATAATCTCAGTGTGTCTGTGTCTGTCAGTTTCTGCCACTTGGGTGGGCTAGCAAGCTGAAGAGAAGCCCCCCCTTCTCCTCTTGTATGTATATAGACACAGCTGTGTCTGCATAAATACAATGAGATGTGGCTTAGAGTCATAAACCTTCCACTAACAATGGCCACCTTATCTGTTCCAGTGATACTATGAACTTATCAGTAAAATATTTGGTTTCAGATAAAAGAGTTAGGGAAAGAGTTTCTTTTAGCCTCAGGGACACAGAATAAGATTTGAACACACAGAAGGATTTCCAAACACTGACACAAAATGGAGGCTGCTGGCATCCATCTTGTTATTCTTTGCTTCTGCTTTATTCATATGTACCAGTCTCGAGATTACTGTTCAATACCTCTGACAATACATATATTACACAGGAGTCTGTACAGAGCAGACATATAATAATACCAGGTGAATGATAACTATCCTTGCAGTGTGTGCATACATATATTACACAGGAGTCTGTACAGAGCAGACATATAATAATACTAGGTGAATGATAACTATACTTGCAATGTGTGCATACATATATTACACAGGAGTCTGTACAGAGCAGACATATAATAATACCAGGTGAATGATAACTATACTTGTAATGTGTGCATACATATATTACACAGGAGTCTGTACAGAGCAGACATATAATAATACCAGGTGAATGATAACTATACTTGCAATGTGTGCATATATATATTACACAGAAGTCTGTACAGAGCACACATATAATGATAGCACATGAATGATAACTATCCTTGCAATGTGTGCATATTTATATTACACAGGAGTCTGTACAGAGAAGATATATTATGATACCAGGTGAATGATAACTATACTTGCAATGTGTGCATATATATATATTACACAGGAGTCTGTACAGAGCACACATATAATAATATCAGGTGAATGATAACTATACTTGTAATGTGTGCATACATATATTAAACAGGAGCCTGTACAGAGCATATATATTATAATACCAGGTGAATGATAACTATACTTGCAATGTGTACATATATATATATTACACAGGAGTCTGTATAGAGCACACATATAATAATATCAGGTGAATGATAACTATACTTGCAGTGTGTGCATAAATATATATACTGGAGCCTGTACAGAGCACACATATAATAATACCAGGTGAATGATACTATACTTGCAATGTGTGCATACATATATGTGATGTTTTGTACAAATCAGTCAATACAAAGCACACATATAATAATACCAGGTGAATGATAACTGAAAGGATTAATTTGGATCTGTGACGGTTAAAAGCCGACAGTGTGTCAAAGAAGCTGTCTGCAGCAGCTTCTGGAAGGCCAGATCACGCCAGTAGCGTAATTGTTATGAGAATGGTCTTATCTTACTATTCCAAGGCCAGAACAGAGGTTTCTGGAACATCAACAAGTTGTCTCTGAAAGTTCTGTAATTTTCCATAAGAATGACTTTTGTAACACTATTTTACATATTACGTTTTAAGTGCATTTTCTTGTAAAACACGCCTTTCTACATATTAGAATATTAAAATAACCAATTATATCGTAGTAACTAATGCTTTAATCTTCATTTATATACGCTTGTTTAAACAATTAAAATCAGAGTTGTTTCACAGTTGCCTTGGTGTCGGTCTCGTTTATTCACTGTGAGATAGCTCTCCTGGATCCAGTATGTCAAACCAAGACAGTCGTATTACAAGGGACAGAACCAAATTCCTTACAATTTTGGGGGCTCGTCCGGGATCGGGAAGGTCATCCTTTGTCCGGTAAGATATACTTTCTTTTGTTTATCTATCGGACTGAGGGCACTGACCAAATCCCGATCCTTATATTTGTGTGTCAGGGACATACATCCTTACAATTTTTTTTTGGTTTTGTGTCCGGGACACATAACCAGATCTCAGGGAGATCTTTCACATTAATACCAGGGGTATTATAAACTTATATTTACAGTCTCAGGGAGGCTAACTCACAGTCTCAGGGAGGCTACCTCACAGTCTCAGGGAGGCTAACGTACAGATCTCAGGGAGATCCTTATATTCACGTGTCTGGGACACATACACAGATCTCAGGGAGATCCTTATATTCACGTGTCTGGGACACATAACCAGATCTCAGGGAGATCTTTCACATTAATACCAGGGGTATTATAAACTTATATTTACAGTCTCAGGGAGGCTAACTTACAGATCTCAGGGAGATCCTTATATTCACGTGTCTGGGACACATACGCAGATCTCAGGGAGATCCTTATATTCACGTGTCTGGGACACATACACAGATCTCAGGGAGATCCTTATATTCACGTGTCTGGGACACATACACAGATCTCAGGGAGATCCTTATATTTACGTGTCTGGGACACATACACAGATCTCAGGGAGATCCTTATATTTACGTGTCTGGGACACATACACAGATCTCAGGGAGATCCTTATATTCACGTGTCTGGGACACATACACAGATCTCAGGGAGATCCTTAGTATTAATACCAGGGGTATTATGAACTAAAATTTACAGTCTCAGGGAGACTAGACTATTCTTGGTTTGACATATTAATTGTATATTTGTGTTCATATATAAGGTCAATTATATAAAGTCATAAGAAACCATAGACGGGTGGTAAGTGTACGTCTAAGGAAATTTACTGTATTTACTGTATTCTCTTATAGGTATTTTATATTTAGTGGAGTAGAGAGGACATATCTCCTGAATCACTCAAAATCGAGCGCTCAATGAAAAAATAGGCACGTTATGCCGCTAGTATAATAATTTTTGAATGATTTTTGAGTAACAGTCTTCTGAGCTATATTCATCAGTGTGATGAGAAGTTTCATAGTAAGTAATTTTAATAGTGGTAAGCATCGTTTTTGAATTAATTTGCTGCTGTAAGTAAGTAAATTAGAAATATTTGTGTGTAAAACAGCAAGAGTCATATAGTGTCCGAGGTCTCTCTTGGACATCATGTTAAATATAAGTGATCAATCCATTGGATAGTATAACAGCTATAAAATATTTTAAAATCTATCCAGCCAGTTTTATGTTCTGGCAAAAACAATCTAAAACTTGCATGATGCTAATTTAAAGACACAGACTATGTTTTTAACAGGTTTTACATGTTATTTATTAGAAATGTTTATTTATTTATGGTACATTCTTCCTTTTTGTATTTTAAGCCCTTTAATTTAGATTTTTCCCAAGATAAGATATCACATTTTCCAAGACTATAGATAAAGTAATTAGATAAGTGAAGATGCCTTCATTGTAATGTTGTATTTGTATGCACAGATACAGATGTGTTTTAGATTTAAGCAGAATTTCAGAGTTGGTACTAGAGAAAGACTTGAGCAACGTTTATTCGTTATAAAGGTTAAGGTGTGAATTTTGTGTTGTAAAGATAAGCTGTTGAAGGCTTTGTGGGCCATGGAAATGGCAATTGCTGGACATAAAAGGTTTTTGTATGTTGTAGAAGGTGAGAGGTCATGTTGCAAATATGTACAAAGAGAAGATGTTATGGTCTAAGAATATGACAGTTAGGATTTTAAAGTGAATATTAATTTAAAAAAGAAGATATAAGTAATAATGTGAAATATGGTAATACATGGTGAGAAAATATTGAGATGTTGTTTAAAGTTTTAGATGCAAGACAAGTTTTTAATACGCTATATGAGAATGTACGTATGTCAGTGATTAGTGGAAAGAATTAGCAAGTGTCATGTTATAAACAGACAAGTTGTGTTGTGTTGTTAGAGTTGTAGGAGTGAATAGTGAAGTTGAGAGAAAGCCTCCCCAGAAGCCCCCCTTCTCTCTGACAGTCTATTTGCAGATAAGAGAATTGTAGCTGCAGCTGCAAAATTATTATTTTTTCTTTTTGTGATGGGAGGGGGAGAACGGGCCAGAATTACTGTTACCGTTAGTTATTGAGAAGTTCTGTGTGTTATGTGCTATGGTTATGTAGTCTAATCATGATAGTATTTGTCCTAATGGTAAAGAGATACATGATTATTATGTATGAGAACATATTCTCACATTATCAATTAATATACTATGATTATAAGAGGGTAATAATATTTCAAGAACAAAGAATGGTTCAGCTTGACAAGTTTTTACAACACAGGTTAGCAGTAATAATATGTTTTAATTATATTTTAATGTGAAGATTAATAAGATGTTTAGTGAAATATTGCATGTTACTAACTGGAATTTTTTCGAGTTTTATTTTCATATAGATTAAAGCTGTACAGCCAACAAAAGAAAATTTCAAAGTGCACCAACGAATTTAATGCTGATCATAATTATTTCTAAAGAAAAAGTTTATTTTTAAAAGAAGAAAAAGTTTTCCAATTCATGTAACTGGATTCTCACCAAATTTATCGGAATATATTGTTCAAATCAACTCCTGGATCCACGTTATTTACGTAAAGCACATTCCTGTACTGACAAACAGGCCAACAAAGGAGCAGCAATTTAGTGTCTTGATGGGCATAATAATCCCTGACCACTAGCCAACATAAGCCGAGTCGTCACCCTAGGGTAACTCGCTAACAAATCACCCAGGAGTCTGCAACAGATATTTAATTTAGTTTTGTGGCCACATGTGTTTTTTGGGTCATCAGGTCATGCCATTATGTAACATTATGTAACATATTTAGATAGTTACGGCAGGCCTTCCATATTTAAGAGAGAGATACTTTTTAATTTTTTTTTAGATTATAAGTCCAATATCTCTGCTGAGCGATGCCAAGGTCTGCTCAGTCGCCAAAGGTCTAAACCTAATCAGTATTGTCCAGAGGCAGGCCGGTAAAACAGGACAGCCATAGTCGGTTATTATATGCTTTATTATGGATGTGGTATTTTTGATTGAATCAAACCTACCCCTCGATCCCCAACAGCATACCCCTGAAAGATACCGACAGTATTTACAGATCTATAGACAGAAGCAAAAGGGGAAGAACCATATTATATGAATCCTATGGTTCTAAGAGGGGATTGAAAGGATTAATTTGGATCTGTGACGGTTAAAAGCCGACAGTGTGTCAAAGAAGCTGATGTCTGGCAGCTTCTGGAAGCCAGTAGCGTAATTGTTATTAGAATGGTCTTATCTTACTATTCCAAGGCCAGAACAGAGGTTTCTGGAACATCAACAAGTTGTCTCTGAAAGTTCTGTAATTTTCCATAAGAACGACTTTTGTAACACTATTTTACATATTACGTTTTAAGTGCATTTTCTTGTAAAACACGCCTTTCTGCATATTAGAATAACCAATTATATCGTAGTAACTAATGCTTTTATCTTCGTTTATATACGCTTGTTTAAACAACTAAAATCAGATTTGTTTCACAGTTGCCTTGGTGTCGGTCTCGGTTATTCACTGTGAGATAGCTCTCCTGGATCCAGTATGTCAAACCAAGACAGTCGTATTACAAGGGGCAGAACCAAATTCCTTACAATAACTATACTTGCAGTGTGTGCATACATATATTACACAGGAGTCTGTACAGAGCAGACATATAATACCAGGTGAATGATAACTATACTTGCAATGTGTGCATACATATATTACACAGGAGTCTGTACAGAGCAGACATATAATAATACCAGGTGAATGATAACTATACTTGCAATGTGTGCATACATATATTACACAGGAGTCTGTACAGAGCAGACATATAATAATACCAGGTGAATGATAACTATCCTTGCAATGTGTGCATACATATATTACACAGGAGTCTTTACAGAGCAGACATATAATAATACCAGGTGAATGATAACTATACTTGCAGTGTGTGCATTCATATATTACACAGGAGCCTGTACAGAGCAGACATATAATAATACCAGGTGAATGATAACTATACTTGCAGTGTGTGCATACATATATTACACAGGAGTCTGTACAGAGCAGATATATAATATTCCCAGGTGAATGATAACTATACTTGCAGTGTGTGCATACATACATTACACAGGAGTCTGTACAGAACAGACATATAATAATACCAGGTGAATGATAACTATACTTGCAATGTGTGCATACATATATTACACAGGAGTCTGTACAGAGCAGACATATAATAATACCAGGTGAATGATAACTATACTTGCAGTGTGTGCATACATATATTACACAGGAGTCTGTACAGAGCAGACATATAATTATACCAGGAAAATAATGATATCTAAAGAAAGTCCTTCTTATGCCAATAACAGTATACAATATGGGTGAGTACAATAAATGAGAGGAAAATGACAGCTAAACACAAACACCGAAAAACAGCAATTGTCACAAATGACCAAAATGTTTTAGAAGTCCGGTCCCTAAGGGGTTAACTAATTGATTTCCCTCTAAACAAATATGATGTATACATTATGCAGGTCAGTATGTAAATGTTATTAATGTCTCTCTCAATAAAATGGTGACCATACAGCTGTATGCATGAAATCAGAAGTAGGAGGAGTTATGTAATTTTTTTCATGTTAAATAGCAAGAAAAAGCACTTCCGAAAGTTTGACCTGTTTTTTTTTTTTACTAGTTTCAATTTATTGTTGAAAGAGAATTGCTAAGCTTTTCTCTAAGATATAATACGTGTGTGATTAAGGTGTTACATTTGTAATAATGTGCTTTCTCTATTGATCTCAACGGTTTCTACCTTTTGAAACACTTTCTAATTAAAACTAATCATGTCCTAATTTTATGGAGATTTGCACTTACCCTGGAAAAGTCTTTATTATTATAACAGCAACAGGTAAAACACATACACTTAGCACAACAATTTCAACAATTTATTTCAGAATTTCTTACAAATACATTCTAAAATAAAGAATATATCAACTGTATAAATTTACATACACATATATACAAATACAGATATAGAACTCACGTTAAAAGGATTTTACTTTTTTTTACGTAAAATGATTTTTCTCTATTGAAAAAATAGTGATTTTATTTTTTTAAAAAGCTTGTCTTTTCTGTACATACCCTATACTCCAAATTTAACAGTCCCTTCATAATATTAATAATAATAAAAACAGTATTTTTTTTTAAAAACCAAAACATACATTCACGATGCACAAAAGAGCTGAATCTCTTTTTTTGGAGGAAACACACATTTTATTGCATTCTTGGAAAACCTTAAAAACTCTAAAGCTTTTCTTTTATTTATTTTTTTATCGCTCTTTATCCTGCAAATAACATACAATAATACCCTGTATATAAATTCATTTCTCTTACATATATGTAAATATATATTACTTCAAATATATTATTATACGTTTGATTCCATTTGATTTCTGCAGCCAAATGTTTAGTGCTAATAAAGTCACACAAAGCATCACCTGTAATGACCCTTTTACCAAAAACAATTTCTGGCAGGGGGTGGGATGGGAGATTAGACCACGGGCTGGCAGTTTAACCCATTGATTGCCAGTTAATTAGGGCAGGACAATGCCAGGGTGTGGCTCTTTCTCAGAATGCCAGATTGCACCCTGGCTGATTAAGCCGGACTCCAAATCTTATTGATCCGCTACAGGCGCCTTATTTAACATAATATTTACAGATTATTATTTCTTGATTGCATCCCTGTGAGAGTCAAGGAGGAGGCTGTACACTCCCCCTCATTCAGGCGTAGAAAGCTCCGGGGGTCTATAAAACAACTAATTAGGTAAAATACAGGAAGAGGTGTTATTTGTATTTATTTCAGAGGGATTGTCTTAATATAAAGCAGATTTAATTCCAGGAGGAGTCATATTCACTGGTGAAGTCACAGACAGCTATCACCTGATTATTTCCCAATTCACCATCACAGCACTACAGACTGTACGGCCCACTCTGCCTGTCTATTTAACAGCAGACAAGCCTCAGTGTCATTAAAAGTTCTATGTCTGAACACAGTATGAGCAGATAATGCAATGCTTGGCCCAGAAGCTGACAGTCACATTGTAACTCATTGTGCATTTACAGTCTGATTCCATCATCGCCAACGGGCTTTATATCACATTATTAAAAAAGGGTAAATTATTCATTATTTAACACGGATCTCCATCTTTTTATGTATAATTTCCATTCATATAAATATCCTCTCCACCAGATCAAGGTCCTATGGAATTGTCACAATTACCAGCCATACTGCAGGTTGATTATTCCTTAGCTTGGGACCATGACCACAGATCATTTTGGCAGCACCAGCCCTAAGAATGATCTACATTACCTAAATTCAATGTGATCAACTTGCTCCTCATTCACGGAGCCCAGGAGAGTGAAACAAAGCAGCCTCACCGGCGGACGTCAGGAAGAGGAGCACCCCTTACCCGCATTGACACACATCCCAAAATGTTTTGGGGGTTTTGGATAAGTAATACTCAACCTGCATAGACTAAATACTGACCTCAAGCCAATTATCTTACCAGCCATCCGCAGGTTACGCACGCTTGTACTGGCGTTATACGATTATCTGGTATCGATTCAATACCAGTCACAGCTCTATAGCTCTGCAGTAAGATAAAGGAGACCTGTACACACCAGGCGTGTCTGAGGTCCCGAAGCATTACTGGGCACGGGGTCTGGATTTGGAGATCAAGCTGCTCGTTGATACTGGAATATAAATGCTTGGGATTATCAGCCTGTCAGAGGGTTAAAGGGAAGTAATGTCTAGTACCTAGTATTTTGTACCTTTTATCTGGGTTCAATCACTATGTCCTCACTATGTCGTCAGACTGGATATCATACAGGGGCCATGTCACCTAAACATGGCTCATACTGTGAATATACAGAAATATCTAAACATTACGTTGGCATAATTGCCGCAAATGCAGGTAATAAGAGATATTAATATATTTTTTAACGTGCCTGTGGCATCTCCTGCTTATAACATCACTGGTGGCTTGATATGCAAATTACAACTTTCCCACTGAAATTGAGTTCATTTGCATATCAAGCCACTGGTGATGTCATAAGTAGGAGACTCCACAGACACATTTATATCTTATTTTATCCATTTACATGCATTTCAGGAAACACAATGTATAGATGACTTGTCACCATTTCCCAGAGTGGGCAATATTTACAGCCAAAACCTACATTATTATAAAGAACAAATATTTACATAGTGCCAATGATTTGTGGAAGCTCACTCCCCCTCTACTGAACTGTACAATACATACAGATTAAAGTAACACGCGTGAGATACACATTGCGTGTTACTGAAGGGAGTCTCTTGTCTTATCTCAGTCATCCCCACATTAGATTTACACATGTAGAAGTGGCCGACGCGTTTTCCAAAAACAAAAAAAACCCCACTCCGACATCTCAACTAGGAGCTCGGCAACTGAAATGATCCAGGAACGGTTAAAAAAAGGAACAATAAATAAACAATAAAATAATCTATAAATCTCCAAACTATCACACTCCCACTAGGAGCCCACAACCTGACAACCATTAAACAGGAAATGGTTTTAGCAGAAGAACAGGAAGCAGGTGGGTGTGGCTAATGTTTGGTCACACCCATTTTGGTCAGACTTTCCTGACTATGCTCCGCCCATAAATTCTTCATTATAAGCTACCTTGCTCTATACTAGCTAAAGCATTCACTTTTCTAAGAGAGGGAGTGGAGGAGGAATGCCCAACCAAGAGCCATGCACAGCCAGCATGATGGGAGTTGCAGTTCTGCAGAATACAGTGGAACGCCCAACTTTATCATTACAGTCTTAGAAACGTATGACCTTTTGCACAGCTTTCTGGCACTGTGCTCAGCTCTGGAAGGACAGAATAGCCCAAAGAGGAGGGGAAGACACTACACTGGATCAGGAGGAAAAGGCCTTACGGTGATTGAACCCTCCACCTGCCAGAGAAGCTTACTTAGCTGTGAAAAACGCTAAGTCTTGCAGCCACGGCAAGCGCATATTTAAAGATTATTGCTTTGTTAAGAAGCCCGCCCCCCCAAAAACCTACCATAGTGCAGACACACCAACAATCAGCGAAAAGGTATTGCTCATAATACGGTTTTTCAAGGCGAGGGGGGGCGCATTCTTTGGATATTCGTCATTTAAAAAAAAAAAAAATCTCCAAAGTCTTCTAAACTTAATCATGTGCTATATACAGGGTTTCCCAAGTGCAAATGTTAGTTATGATTTGTGAGGACCACAAAAAAATTATTAGAAGGACCCCTCCTCCGTGCTCTTACGTAACCTTTTAGGTGCCAGACCATTTGTGGTACAGAGGAGGTTACGATGATCACCCCGTTTCCTCTGTCCCTTGCGGATGACTCCAGGTGGCCCCTGTATCACCGCACAACAAGACAGGAAACACACAGTTTAGAGGGGCCGATGCAGTCATCGTGACAGAATGCCCCGCAGCCTTTGCACATGATCATGGCTTTTAGTCGGCAGTAGCACTTGGAAGCAGTAGTTTCCATGCCGCTGTCCTCTGTAAAAGCCTGGACAGAGACCGGAGGGTCTCCTGAATTAACAGAGGGGATAGTCGTAACAGTCACAGAGAAGGACACAACATTGTCCGAGTTGGTTGACCCAAGGTTTCCACCGACTGGGATGGTGGAGCAATGAATTCCGTCTGGTGAAGTGGAAATATTGATTGTTCCTCCGTAACTAGATCCAATAAGGTTTGGGGAATTTCCATAGCCCTGGTTACCTTGCAGCAGGTCGGGGTGATGGAGCTGGCTGCCTGTGAAAGCTGTGCGCCTTTTATATAGTCCCGAGGCCTTTTGTTTCAACTTTACCCCCAGTACATTTACCATATTAGCCTGGGCGGCTTGAATAAAATCTCTAGCTATGCTAGATTCCTCGTAAATGGCGTCTCTAGTCAAAACCTCAACAGACTCCTTCACATTAAAAGTAGGCAGAGCCTCGGTTTTTGACATTGGAATTGACGCACGGTCATTGGAAGGCGTCTCCAACGTCAAACTTGAGAAAGTCCTAGGGTCAGATTGTACTTTAAGTGGAAGAGATTCGCATTCCGCTGGACCCTCTTCTGATTCCTCCTCTTCGCTCTCTGTAACGGACTCTGTGTCGTCATCCCTAAATTCAAAGTTTCCTATGCGGTCGGGATCATTTAGGCATGACCCGCTCTGGAGGCTCACGGCATGACTTCGTCTGAAGCTTTCAGGAACTCTACCGTAAGTAGATAAATTCAGTAAGTAGTGGCCGGACATGGCCGGCTTAGATGTCCGTCTTCCCACAAACCCAAGCATGAACCGTTGACTGGTGGTGACGTTCTGGGAATCGGAATGACTCGAGTGGAAAGTCAGTGGGTTTGGCGTGGCCATTGCGTTCTCCTGTTGAACCTTTTTGATAAGCGACTGTAGAATCTGCTCCTGACTTGCGCCGCTGACTTCCTCCTGGTGCTGGACATGATGGCTGCCACTCAAATCTCTGCCTGACAAAAACTGCCATATTCTTTGTCCAGGCTGCAGTTGCCAGCTGTGGCTGAGAAACTTCTCCAGCTGTTGGGCATCCGTATGTCTCTCCACCTGGATCTTCTCACTTACGCCACATGCCGAGTGGGAAGTCACTGCGGGGAAATTTGGTGCAATCTCCTTTTTGGCTGAAGTTAGCGGGACTGTGTGAATCTCAGCTTTGGTTAGCGGCCTAGGTAGTATTTGCTCCAGCGAGACATTCTTCCCTTGCAGCAGTTGGGTAACCAGTGGGTTGTTAGCAGGAATACTAGTACTTGTTCTAGTGGTGGACGCACTGGTGACACATAATCTGGGTGGTATGAGGCTAGTGCCTGCTGATTGATCCAAATCAGTGATGGCTTGTGCTGTTGTAGAACACATGGTGGCAGGGTCCAACTTTGGGAAAGGTGCTGTGCCTGCTAGCTGCAACATGGCTGCTGGACCTGGGGTCACCTGTGCCGCCAGTGAAGACACGTTTGCTAATTTAACGGCAGGAACATGAGGTCGGGAAGCGTTAGCCACATCGGTCTGAGATCCCTTTATAGTCTGTGTTGACGCTAGGTCTGTTTTTGAAGGAAATAAAGTTCCCTTGATGGAACCTGTAATGGATCCAGTTGCCACAGGAGCATTATCAGCGTTTTCTGATGGCAGGTGCGGAGTTTGGCCGCATGAAAAACTTGTACTTTGTTTCTTTAAGGCTGGTGGCAAGCTGCTTGGGACTGGGGAGGATTTGGGCTGCAAGGCAGCTACCGAGGCCTTGGGTGCTTCTGTGGATTTTTGCAGTAGCTGTGCTCTTGCTGCACTGTGAGGTGGTATTTGCCCTGGGATTTTGGTCTCCCTGAGGCTTTGATGGGCTGAAGGAAAGGGTAAATTTCCCCCTTCACCTCCCCCTCTTCCAATACTTCCCACGTCATGTGCTCTAATCCCCCCATCGGTTTGAGTGGAACTGTCTGCCTGTTCCCTGCGTCCACCCCCAGAACCTGTCCCTCCTCCGGGACCAGGACCCGGGACAGACCCCCCAAAGGCAGAAGACGTTGCTGATGCAGCTGCGGCGGCTGCTCTCTGGGCCCTGGCCAGCTGTGCCTTGGCCTTGATGTCTGCCAAGGTTCTGGCTCCGGTTCTGCCTGGACTGGTGATGGCGACTGGAAACGTGGGCCTGGGAGAGACCCGATTTGTGGGAAACTGCTTCGGAGCGAACCAAGAGACCGGACTCTAAAGCAAAAAGAGAGATTGCAATATTATTATTACCATATAAAAATCACTGTGTGACATATTCTCAGGTCATTGTCTGGTAAGGTGTGCTCTGCTAGTGAAAGTGGCTCAGTTTGCTTTATAAATAATACCAGTTGTAAAAAAATCTATATTTCTGGTGTTTTTTCTTTGGGCACAGTGGGCACACTGCATCATCTCCCCTCCCCTGTGGAATGCTGGGAGTAGATCAACTAAACTGAGAAAATCCCAGCTTCTGCATGGCCTTGTGATTTATGTGGATTTAATGTTACACTGAGATGGCGCTTTACAGAGGCAATGTGACCTCTGTATTAGCTACAGCAAGCTGCAATGAAATCACTAAGAGGTTCTGGGCAGAATCACTTTCTAGGATACATTATGCCAGATTGTTTCCAATCTACTTGTGTTTTCTTGCAGACGTCTATATAACCTCCACAGTACTGGAGATCTGGGCAGTTCACAGGGTTCAGTCATTGTTATTCTGTCAAAAATAAAGCCTGTCTTTACAAAATGTTAGGTTTTAACAACTTCTGGCAGCGCTGGCGTCTCCTGCAAGAGCGGCCATGATGCCCCTTTCCCTGGGTGGGAACTCTGATACCTTTGGAAGCCCTGCCCTAATCTCGAGTGATCTCACAGAGCTTATAAACACTGCTCCGTTTAATAAAAACACAGCTCTCTCTGCGCATGACATCACGCAAAGGTCGGGCACTTGAGGACGGGACTTCCAGAGGCTCGTGTCAGCCAACCCAAGTTGCGAGGCATCATGGCAGCGTTTGCTGGAGAGGCAAGCGATTCCAAAGACTATTAAAACTTTGTATTTTAAATGAGTGTGCTCTATTTTTACACATGTAATGCTATTATAACATAAAACGTATGAATGGGGTGACTGCTGGGGGCAATCATGACATTGGATAAATTAGCTTTATACGTTACCTTGCGTGGCGCCACGTATTGCTCTGGCACCTGAAGTGATGATTCGTTGGTGCTTCGGCATAAAGCAGGGAATGACTGTTGAGTTTGCCGCTGCTCGATCAGACGTGGGTATTTCTCAGAACCCACTAGAACACCTTCACACGCCTCTAGCTTCCTCTTCGGAGCAGCGCCACCAGCGGTGTCCACTGGAATGGGGGCTTCGTTGGAATTCTGATGCAAATCCTTCTTGGTTACTGGTGCTCGGGGGGCTTGTATGATGGTAGGATTCTTTGGTTTGGTCGGGGAACCAGAAATGGCCTTCACCATCTCCACCTTGACCTCGCTGGTTGATGGAACATGCTTCGTTGTCTCCATCTTCTCCTCAGCAGGGGCAGCTGCCACCTTCCCTGGTGAAGTCACCTCGGGGGGCTTTGAGGAAACCATTACTGTCTTAATATTGATGCTGACAAACCGGCTGCCTGGGCTTGAGGGGGCTTCAACATCCTTAGATGTTTCAGGTTTAATTTTACTCTCTATTTCTTCTTCTTTCAGATGTTTATTCATCTCGGTAACGGCCAGCATCGCCACCTCCATCGATTGGACAGTAGTGACTAGAGGAGGACAGGAGACTGCTGTGGATCTTTCAGCTGGGTGAGAGATCTGCGCCTGACCAGTCATCTCACTAGATTCCTCTGTAAGCCTGCTGAACTCGTCCACACTCAGCCCAGAACTTCACGGAAAAAAAGAAAGACAAAAAACACAAACGTTCATTTACTTTTCAATGTAGAAGCAGCCTAGTAAAACTATCCACAAGTCAGCGCTCAATATAATTTGACGGGTGCACGGAGTACAGGAGACTCCACTCAGTCTCCAGTAAG
Source organism: Pelodytes ibericus (assembly GCA_036172795.1). Lineage (NCBI taxonomy): Eukaryota > Metazoa > Chordata > Amphibia > Anura > Pelodytidae > Pelodytes > Pelodytes ibericus. The sequence continues at coordinate 215,892,810 of CM069861.1, read as the reverse complement.
CAAAAATCAACAAGATCTACTCAGCACTGCTTTAAATGATCTTCTTGATGCCAAGCTGTGCTGAGCAGATCTTGTTCACATGTTAAAATATCAAGATCTTCGATTATCCCAGGGGAAGAGCAAATCAGGGTGCCAGCTGGAGATATATAACTAGATCAGAGCATTTGGACAGATATGGCCACACATATTGCTAGAGAAAGGACAGGAACGCTTTTTAAAAAGAGTTATGGGGGCAATGGCAAGTCTATGGGGGCAATGGCAAGTCTATGGGGGCAATGGCAAGTCCTGGGAGTGCTATCTATGTACCTCTCCCCATAGTAACTCTCATAGAACTGCTCCTTCCAAGACTCCATCCTCTTCTCTTTCTCGATCTCCTGACGAATTCTGAGCTGCATCTCGGGTGTGAATTCGCCTGAAATGGTAAACATGGAGTAATTATTACCCAGCATAATTAAAGGGACAGTGTCACCTAAACACTGCTTATACTGTGACTGTATCCCCATAACACTGCTTATACTGTGACTGTATCACCCAAACACTGCTCATGCTGTGACTGTCTCACCCAAACACTGCTTATACTGTGACTGTATCACCCAAACACTGCTTATACTGTGACTGTATCACCTAAACACTGCTTATACTGTGACTGTGTCACCCAAACACTGCTTATACTGTGACTGTGTCACCTAAACACCGCTTATACTGTGACTGTATCACCTAAACACCGCTTATACTGTGACTGTATCACCCAAACACTGCTTATACTGTGACTGTATCACCCAAACACTGCTTATACTGTGACTGTATTACCCAAACACCGCTTATACTGTGACTGTATCACCTAAACACCGCTTATACTGTGACTGTATCACCTAAACACCGCTTATACTGTGACTGTATCACCTAAACACTGCTTATACTGTGACTGTATCACCTAAACACCGCTTATACTGTGACTGCATCACCCAAAAACTGCTTATACTGTGACTGTATCACCCAAACACTGCTTATACTGTGACTGTACCACCTAAACACTGCTTGTACTGGGACTGTATCACCCAAACACTGCTTATACTGTGACTGTATCACCCAAACACTGCTTATACTGTGACTGTATCACCCAAAAACTGCTTATACTGTGACTGTATCACCTAAACACTGCTTATACTCTGACTGTATCAGCCAAAAACTGCTCATACTGTGACTATCACCTAAACACTGCTTATACTGTGACTGTGTCACCTAAACACTGCTTATACTGTGACTGTGACACCTAAACACTGCTTATACTGTGACTGTATCATCTAAACACTGCTTATACTGTGACTGTATCACCTAAACACTGCTTTACTGTGACACCTAAACACTGCTTATACTGTGACTGTGACACCTAAACACTGCTTGTACTGTGACTGTATCACCTGAATGCTGCATGTTGTGTGACTGTATCACCCAAAGACTGCTTCAGTGTTCAGTAATTAGGTGGCCGCTGTGTCACTTCTTAAAGCGCCAGTAAACTTTTTTTCTCTTGTACTTCTAGTGAGAACACAGACCCCTGATCCATACAGACCCTGATCAGATGTGCGGTGCATGCCCCCACTGCAACTGGCTGGGTGCAATGGCAAATCCTTGGAGTGCAATGGCAAGTCCTATATAGTTTCAATTATTTGTAAGTATTTTATTGATATATTTTAACGTTATTATTATATATATTTTTTAAATTGCTCCATTCTGGTGCGACTGGCTAATTCCTCACTCTATAAACCGCCAACAGAAACGTTGCCAGTGTTATTTATTTATTTAATTTTCACAAAATCCTGCAATACAATAATAATAATGTTGTTTTTATATAGCACTTTACTCAAAGAGCTTTGAACCTGACCACATGGGAAGCTGCTTATTAACTTAATGGTAGTCATTTTATTGAGCTCAGCAGACTGAAAGGCTGAGATGACCTTGCCAGGAACTGAACCTGAGCTTTCTGGAGTGGCAGCCTTGCTCTGATTACACAATGCTCACGCTGTCTGTGCTAGACAAACCCACCCAGACCTTGCTACGTGCAAGGGGCATCACCTTCAGCCAGCCTCTCCTTCCAGCTCTGTGAAGCCGAGGTGAAGAATTCATTATTCAGAGCCGAGCTGTTCAGTTTCGTTTGGCCGTCGGGTCCGGTCTGCGAGAATGGAGGGCAGTAATTACACGCACAGCAACATACGTGTTACTAACATGGGAACATACAATGAATGTGTAAATTCAGACACACCATGTGATAATTACGCTGTCTGCATTAAAGCCAGTTCCCCCTAGTTTTTACCTAGTATTATACCTAGTCATTACAGGGGGAGTCCCACCTGGCTGATTTTATGTATGTTATATATATGTTTAACCCCTCCGTGACTGATCACAGGGTCACCGGCAGCCAGGGATTACAGAGACCCTCGCGAGCCCCTGGGACTCGCGTTAGGGGTGTCAGACTCACCGGTCTGTCCACCTCTGGCAGGAGCGGCAGGAGCCTGTGCTGGCAGTCACTGGACAGCAGCGAGAAGGTATGCTTGTTTATCAACGCGCGCAGGTTTGTGTTCACCAAGATGGATTCCGGCGTCTCCACGTCAATCTCCGCACATCTTGTCCTTTTCAGATGCCCTGCGGGTGATGTGTAGAAATCGTTACAGCAAATAACACACAGCGGCACAAACAGGAGGAATGAAATATAAAGATAATATGTGAATTCAGAGCCCAGCAGTCAGGGACCAGGCTCCCAAAAACCCTAAGTACTGCCACTCCCTACTGCTGGCTCCTAATATCCCTACTGCTGCCTCCTAATATCCCTACTGCTGCCTCCTAATATCCCTACTGCTGGCTCCTAATATCCCTACTGCTGCTCCTAATATCCCTACTGCTGGCTCCTAATATCCCTACTGCTGGCTCCTAATATCCCTACTGCTGGCTCCTAATATCCCTACTGCTGGCTCCTAATATCCCTACTGCTGCCTCCTAATATCCCTACTGCTGGCTCCTAATATCCCTACTGCTGCCTCCTAATATCCCTACTGCTGCCTCCTAATATCCCTACTGCTGGCTCCTAATATCCCTACTGCTGCCTCCTAATATCCCTACTGCTGGCTCCTAATATCCCTACTGCTGGCTCCTAATATCCCTACTGCTGCCTCCTAATATCCCCACTGCTGCTCCTAATATCCCTACTGCTGGCTCCTAATATCCCTACTGCTGCTCCTAATATCCCTACTGCTGCCTCCTAATATCCCTACTGCTGCTCCTAATATCCCCACTGCTGGCTCCTAATATCCCTACTGCTGCCTCCTAATATCCCTACTGCTGGCTCCTAATATCCCTACTGCTGCCTCCTAATATCCCTACTGCTGCTCCTAATATCCCTACTGCTGGCTCCTAATATCCCTACTGCTGGCTCCTAATATCCCTACTGCTGCTCCTAATATCCCTACTGCTGCCTCCTAATATCCCTACTGCTGGCTCCTAATATCCCTACTGCTGCCTCCTAATATCCCTACTGCTGCTGGCTCCTAATATCCCTACTGCTGCTGGCTCCTAATATCCCTACTGCTGCTCCTAATATCCCTACTGCTGGCTCCTAATATCCCCACTGCTGCCTCCTAATATCCCTACTGCTGCCTCCTAATATCCCTACTGCTGCTCCTAATATCCCTACTGCTGGCTCCTAATATCCCTACTGCTGCCTCCTAATATCCCTACTGCTGCCTCCTAATATCCCTACTGCTGCTCCTAATATCCCTACTGCTGGCTCCTAATATCCCTACTGCTGGCTCCTAATATCCCTACTGCTGGCTCCTAATATCCCCACTGCTGGCTCCTAATATCCCTACTGCTGGCTCCTAATATCCCTACCGCTGCCTCCTAATATCCCCACTGCTGGCTCCTAATATCCCTACCGCTGGCTCCTAATATCCCTACTGCTGGCTCCTAATATCCCTACTGCTGCCTCCTAATATCCCTACTGCTGCCTCCTAATATCCCTACCGCTGGCTCCTAATATCCCTACTGCTGGCTCCTAATATCCCTACTGCTGCCTCCTAATATCCCCACTGCTGGCTCCTAATATCCCTACTGCTGGCTCCTAATATCCCCACTGCTGGCACCTAATATCCCTACTGCTGGCTCCTAATATCCCTCCTGCTGCTCCTAATATCCCCACTGCTGCTCCTAATATCCCTACTGCTGCCTCCTAATATCCCTACTGCTGCCTCCTAATATCCTTCCTGCTGCCTCCTAATATCCCTACTGCTGCCTCCTAATATCCCTACTGCTGCCTCCTAATATCCCTACTGCTGCCTCCTAATATCCCTACTGCTGCCTCCTAATATCCCTACTGCTGCCTCCTAATATCCCTACTGCTGGCTCCTAATATCCCCACTGCTGGCTCCTAATATCCCTACTGCTGGCTCCTAATATCCCTACTGCTGGCTCCTAATATCCCCACTGCTGCTCCTAATATCCCTACTGCTGCTCCTAATATCCCTACTGCTGCTCCTAATATCCCTACTGCTGCCTACTAATATCCCTCCTGCTGGCTCCTAATATCCCCACTGCTGGCTCCTAATATCCCTACTGCTGGCTCCTAATATCCCTACTGCTGGCTCCTAATATCCCTACTGCTGGCTCCTAATATCCCCACTGCTGCTCCTAATATCCCCACTGCTGGCTCCTAATATCCCTACTGCTGGCTCCTAATATCCCTACTGCTGCTCCTAATATCCCCACTGCTGGCTCCTAATATCCCTACCGCTGCCTCCTAATATCCCCACTGCTGGATCCTAATATCCCTACTGCTGGCTCCTAATATCCCTACTGCTGCTCCTAATATCCCCACTGCTGGCTCCTAATATCCCTACCGCTGCCTCCTAATATCCCCACTGCTGGCTCCTAATATCCCTACTGCTGCTCCTAATATCCCTACTGCTGCTGGCTCCTAATATCACCACTGCTGCCTCCTAATATCCCTACTGCTGCCTCCTAATATCCCCACTGCTGGCTCCTAATATCCCTACTGCTGGCTCCTAATATCCCTACTGCTGGCTCCTAATATCCCTACTGCTGGCTCCTAATATCCCTACTGCTGCCTCCTAATATCCCTACTGCTGCCTCCTAATATCCCTACTGCTGGCTCCTAATATCCCTACTGCTGGCTCCTAATATCCCTGCTGCTCCTAATATCCCTCCTGCTGGCTCCTAATATCCCCACTGCTGGCTCCTAATATCCCTACTGCTGGCTCCTAATATCCCTACTGCTGGCTCCTAATATCCCCACTGCTGGCTCCTAATATCCCCACTGCTGCCTCCTAATATCCCTACTGCTGCCTCCTAATATCCCTACTGCTGGCTCCTAATATCCCCACTGCTGCTCCTAATATCCCTACTGCTGGCTCCTAATATCCCCACTGCTGGCTCCTAATATCCCCACTGCTGGCTCCTAATATCCCCACTGCTGCTCCTAATATCCCCACTGCTGCCTCCTAATATCCCTACTGCTGGCTCCTAATATCCCCACTGCTGCTCCTAATATCCCCACTGCTGCCTCCTAATATCCCTACTGCTGCCTCCTAATATCCCCACTGCTGGCTCCTAATATCCCTACTGCTGCCTCCTAATATCCCTACTGCTGGCTCCTAATATCCCCACTGCTGGCTCCTAATATCCCTACTGCTGGCTCCTAATATCCCTACTGCTGGCTCCTAATATCCCCACTGCTGGCTCCTAATATCCCCACTGCTGGCTCCTAATATCCCTACTGCTGGCTCCTAATATCCCTACTGCTGCTCCTAATATCCCTACTGCTGCTGCCTCCTAATATCCCCACTGCTGGCTCCTAATATCCCTACTGCTGGCTCCTAATATCCCTACTGCTGCTGGCTCCTAATATCCCTACTGCTGGCTCCTAATATCCCTACTGCTGGCTCCTAATATCCCTACTGCTGGCTCCTAATATCCCCACTGCTGGCTCCTAATATCCCCACTGCTGGCTCCTAATATCCCCACTGCTGGCTCCTAATATCCCTACTGCTGCCTCCTAATATCCCTACTGCTGCCTCCTAATATCCCTACTGCTGGCTCCTAATATCCCTACTGCTGCCTCCTAATATCCCTACTGCTGGCTCCTAATATCCCCACTGCTGGCTCCTAATATCCCTACTGCTGCCTCCTAATATCCCTACTGCTGGCTCCTAATATCCCTACTGCTGCCTCCTAATATCCCTACTGCTGGCTCCTAATATCCCTACTGCTGGCTCCTAATATCCCCACTGCTGGCTCCTAATATCCCCACTGCTGGCTCCTAATATCCCTACTGCTGCCTCCTAATATCCCTACTGCTGCCTCCTAATATCCCTACTGCTGCCTCCTAATATCCCTACTGCTGCCTCCTAATATCCCTACTGCTGGCTCCTAATATCCCTTACTGCTGCTCCTAATATCCCTCCTGCTGGCTCCTAATATCCCCACTGCTGGCTCCTAATATCCCTCCTGCTGGCTCCTAATATCCCTACTGCTGGCTCCTAATATCCCTACTGCTGGCTCCTAATATCCCCACTGCTGGCTCCTAATATCCCTACTGCTGGCTCCTAATATCCCTACTGCTGCCTCCTAATATCCCTACTGCTGGCTCCTAATATCCCTACTGCTGGCTCCTAATATCCCCACTGCTGGCTCCTAATATCCCTACTGCTGGCTCCTAATATCCCTACTGCTGCCTCCTAATATCCCCACTGCTGGCTCCTAATATCCCCACTGCTGGCTCCTAATATCCCTACCGCTGCCTCCTAATATCCCTACTGCTGCTCCTAATATCCCTACTGCTGCTCCTAATATCCCTACTGCTGCCTCCTAATATCCCTACTGCTGCTCCTAATATCCCTACTGCTGCCTCCTAATATCCCCACTGCTGGCTCCTAATATCCCCACTGCTGCCTCCTAATATCCCTACTGCTGCTCCTAATATCCCTACTGCTGCCTCCTAATATCCCCACTGCTGGCTCCTAATATCCCTACTGCTGGCTCCTAATATCCCTACTGCTGGCTCCTAATATCCCTACTGCTGGCTCCTAATATCCCTACTGCTGCCTCCTAATATCCCTACTGCTGGCTCCTAATATCCCTACTGCTGGCTCCTAATATCCCTACTGCTGCCTCCTAATATCCCTACTGCTGGCTCCTAATATCCCTACTGCTGGCACCTAATATCCCTACTGCTGGCTCCTAATATCCCTACTGCTGGCTCCTAATATCCCTACTGCTGGCTCCTAATATCCCTACTGCTGCCTCCTAATATCCCTACTGCTGGCTCCTAATATCCCTACTGCTGGCACCTAATATCCCTACTGCTGGCTCCTAATATCCCTACTGCTGGCTCCTAATATCCCTACTGCTGCTCCTAATATCCCTCCTGCTGCCTCCTAATATCCCCACTGCTGGCTCCTAATATCCCTACTGCTGGCTCCTAATATCCCTACTGCTGCCTCCTAATATCCCTACTGCTGGCTCCTAATATCCCTACTGCTGGCTCCTAATATCCCTACTGCTGCCTCCTAATATCCCCACTGCTGGCTCCTAATATCCCTACTGCTGGCTCCTAATATCCCTACTGCTGCTCCTAATATCCCTACTGCTGCCTCCTAATATCCCCACTGCTGGCTCCTAATATCCCTACTGCTGCTCCTAATATCCCTACTGCTGCCTCCTAATATCCCCACTGCTGCCTCCTAATATCCCCACTGCTGCCTCCTAATATCCCTACTGCTGGCTCCTAATATCCCTACTGCTGCCTCCTAATATCCCCACTGCTGGCTCCTAATATCCCTACTGCTGGCTCCTAATATCCCCACTGCTGGCTCCTAATATCCCTACTGCTGGCTCCTAATATCCCCACTGCTGGCTCCTAATATCCCTACTGCTGCCTCCTAATATCCCTACTGCTGGCTCCTAATATCCCCACTGCTGGCTCCTAATATCCCTACCGCTGGCTCCTAATATCCCTACTGCTGCCTCCTAATATCCCTACTGCTGCCTCCTAATATCCCCACTGCTGCCTCCTAATATCCCTACTGCTGCCTCCTAATATCCCCACTGCTGCCTCCTAATATCCCTACTGCTGGCTCCTAATATCCCTACTGCTGGCTCCTAATATCCCTACTGCTGCCTCCTAACATCCCTACTGCTGCTCCTAATATCCCTACTGCTGGCTCCTAATATCCCTACTGCTGCCTCCTAATATCCCTACTGCTGGCTCCTAATATCCCTACTGCTGCCTCCTAATATCCCTACTGCTGCTCCTAATATCCCTCCTGCTGGCTCCTAATATCCCCACTGCTGGCTCCTAATATCCCTACTGCTGGCTCCTAATATCCCTACTGCTGCCTCCTAATATCCCCACTGCTGCCTCCTAATATCCCCACTGCTGCCTCCTAATATCCCTACTGCTGGCTCCTAATATCCCTCCTGCTGCCTCCTAATATCCCCACTGCTGGCTCCTAATATCCCTACTGCTGGCTCCTAATATCCCCACTGCTGCCTCCTAATATCCCTACTGCTGCCTCCTAATATCCCTACTGCTGCCTCCTAATATCCCTACTGCTGCCTCCTAATATCCCTACTGCTGCCTCCTAATATCCCTACTGCTGGCTCCTAATATCCCTCCTGCTGCCTCCTAATATCCCTACTGCTGCCTCCTAATATCCCTACTGCTGGCTCCTAATATCCCCACTGCTGCCTCCTAATATCCCTACTGCTGCCTCCTAATATCCCCACTGCTGCCTCCTAATATCCCCACTGCTGCCTCCTAATATCCCTACTGCTGGCTCCTAATATCCCTCCTGCTGCCTCCTAATATCCCCACTGCTGGCTCCTAATATCCCTCCTGCTGGCTCCTAATATCCCTACTGCTGGCTCCTAATATCCCTACTGCTGCTCCTAATATCCCCACTGCTGCCTCCTAATATCCCTACTGCTGCCTCCTAATATCCCTACTGCTGCCTCCTAATATCCCTACTGCTGGCTCCTAATATCCCTACTGCTGGCTCCTAATATCCCTACTGCTGCCTCCTAATATCCCTACTGCTGGCTCCTAATATCCCTACTGCTGGCTCCTAATATCCCTACTGCTGCCTCCTAATATCCCCACTGCTGGCTCCTAATATCCCCACTGCTGGCTCCTAATATCCCTACTGCTGGCTCCTAATATCCCCACTGCTGCCTCCTAATATCCCCACTGCTGCCTCCTAATATCCCTACTGCTGCCTCCTAATATCCCTACTGCTGGCTCCTAATATCCCCACTGCTGGCTCCTAATATCCCTACTGCTGGCTCCTAATATCCCCACTGCTGGCTCCTAATATCCCTACTGCTGGCTCCTAATATCCCTACTGCTGCCTCCTAATATCCCTACTGCTGGCTCCTAATATCCCCACTGCTGGCTCCTAATATCCCTACTGCTGGCTCCTAATATCCCTACTGCTGCTCCTAATATCCCTACTGCTGGCTCCTAATATCCCCACTGCTGGCTCCTAATATCCCTACTGCTGCCTCCTAATATCCCTACTGCTGGCTCCTAATATCCCCACTGCTGGCTCCTAATATCCCTACTGCTGCTCCTAATATCCCTACTGCTGCCTCCTAATATCCCTACTGCTGCTCCTAATATCCCTACTGCTGCTCCTAATATCCCTACTGCTGCCTCCTAATATCCCTACTGCTGGATCCTAATATCCCTACTGCTGGCTCCTAATATCCCTACTGCTGGCTCCTAATATCCCTACTGCTGCCTCCTAATATCCCTACTGCTGGCTCCTAATATCCCTACTGCTGGCTCCTAATATCCCTACTGCTGGCTCCTAATATCCCTACTGCTGCTCCTAATATCCCTACTGCTGGCTCCTAATATCCCCACTGCTGGCTCCTAATATCCCTACTGCTGGCTCCTAATATCCCTACTGCTGCCTCCTAATATCCCTACTGCTGGCTCCTAATATCCCCACTGCTGGCTCCTAATATCCCTACTGCTGGCTCCTAATATCCCTACTGCTGCTCCTAATATCCCTACTGCTGGCTCCTAATATCCCTACTGCTGCTCCTAATATCCCTACTGCTGCCTCCTAATATCCCCACTGCTGGCTCCTAATATCCCTACTGCTGGCTCCTAATATCCCTACTGCTGCTCCTAATATACCTACTGCTGGCTCCTAATATCCCTACTGCTGCCTCCTAATATCCCTCCTGCTGCCTCCTAATATCCCTACCGCTGGCTCCTAATATCCCTACTGCTGCTCCTAATATCCCTACTGCTGGCTCCTAATATCCCTACTGCTGCCTCCTAACATCCCTACTGCTGGCTCCTAATATCCCTACTGCTGCCTCCTAATATCCCCACTGCTGGCTCCTAATATCCCTACTGCTGCTCCTAATATCCCTACTGCTGGCTCCTAATATCCCTACTGCTGCTCCTAATATCCCTACTGCTGGCTCCTAATATCCCTACTGCTGCCTCCTAACATCCCTACTGCTGGCTCCTAATATCCCTACTGCTGCCTCCTAATATCCCTACTGCTGGCTCCTAATATCCCTACTGCTGCCTCCTAACATCCCTACTGCTGGCTCCTAATATCCCTACTGCTGGCTCCTAATATCCCTACTGCTGGCTCCTAATATCCCTACTGCTGCTCCTAATATCCCTACTGCTGGCTCCTAATATCCCTACTGCTGCCTCCTAATATCCCCACTGCTGGCTCCTAATATCCCCACTGCTGGCACCTAATATCCCTACTGCTGGCTCCTAATATCCCTACTGCTGGCTCCTAATATCCCTACTGCTGCCTCCTAATATCCCTACTGCTGGCTCCTAATATCCCTACTGCTGCCTCCTAACATCCCTACTGCTGGCTCCTAATATCCCTACTGCTGCCTCCTAATATCCCTACTGCTGCCTCCTAATATCCCTACTGCTGGCTCCTAATATCCCTACTGCTGCTCCTAATATCCCCACTGCTGCCTCCTAATATCCCTACTGCTGCCTCCTAATATCCCTACTGCTGGCTCCTAATATCCCTACTGCTGCTCCTAATATCCCTACTGCTGCCTCCTAATATCCCTACTGCTGCCTCCTAATATCCCTACTGCTGGCTCCTAATATCCCTACTGCTGCTCCTAATATCCCTACTGCTGGCTCCTAATATCCCCACTGCTGGCTCCTAATATCCCCACTGCTGGCTCCTAATATCCCTACTGCTGCCTCCTAATATCCCTACTGCTGGCTCCTAATATCCCCACTGCTGCCTCCTAATATCCCTACTGCTGGCTCCTAATATCCCTACTGCTGCCTCCTAATATCCCTACTGCTGCCTCCTAATATCCCCACTGCTGCCTCCTAATATCCCCACTGCTGGCTCCTAATATCCCTACTGCTGGCTCCTAATATCCCTACTGCTGGCTCCTAATATCCCTACTGCTGGCTCCTAATATCCCCACTGCTGGCTCCTAATATCCCTACTGCTGCCTCCTAATATCCCTGCTGCCTCCTAATATCCCTACTGCTGGCTCCTAATATCCCCACTGCTGGCTCCTAATATCCCTACTGCTGCCTCCTAATATCCCTGCTGCCTCCTAATATCCCTACTGCTGGCTCCTAATATCCCCACTGCTGCCTCCTAATATCCCTACTGCTGGCTCCTAATATCCCTACTGCTGCCTCCTAATATCCCTACTGCTGGCTCCTAATATCCCTACTGCTGGCTCCTAATATCCCCACTGCTGGCTCCTAATATCCCTACTGCTGCCTCCTAATATCCCTACTGCTGGCTCCTAATATCCCTACTGCTGGCTCCTAATATCCCCACTGCTGCCTCCTAATATCCCTACCGCTGGCTCCTAATATCCCTACTGCTGGCTCCTAATATCCCCACTGCTGGATCCTAATATCCCCACTGCTGGCTCCTAATATCCCCACTGCTGGCTCCTAATATCCCTACTGCTGGCTCCTAATATCCCTCCTGCTGGCTCCTAATATCCCTACTGCTGCCTCCTAATATCCCTACTGCTGGCTCCTAATATCCATACGGCTGCCTCCTAATATCCCTACTGCTGGCTCCTAATATCCCCACTGCTGGCTCCTAATATCCCTACTGCTGGCTCCTAATATCCCTCCTGCTGCCTCCTAATATCCCCACTGCTGCCTCCTAATATCCCTACCGCTGGCTCCTAATATCCCCACTGCTGGCTCCTAATATCCCCACTGCTGGCTCCTAATATCCCTACTGCTGGCTCCTAATATCCCTCCTGCTGCCTCCTAATATCCCCACTGCTGCCTCCTAATATCCCTACCGCTGGCTCCTAATATCCCTACGGCTGCCTCCTAATATCCCTACTGCTGGCTCCTAATATCCCCACTGCTGCCTCCTAATATCCCCACTGCTGCTCCTAATATCCCTTACTGCTGGCTCCTAATATCCCTACTGCTGGCTCCTAATATCCCCACTGCTGGCTCCTAATATCCCTACTGCTGGCTCCTAATATCCCTACTGCTGGCTCCTAATATCCCTACTGCTGGCTCCTAATATCCCTACTGCTGGCTCCTAATATCCCTACTGCTGGCTCCTAATATCCCTACTGCTGGCTCCTAATATCCCTACTGCTGGCTCCTAATATCCCTACTGCTGGCTCCTAATATCCCCACTGCTGGCTCCTAATATCCCTACTGCTGGCTCCTAATATCCCTACTGCTGCCTCCTAATATCCCCACTGCTGCTCCTAATATCCCTACTGCTGCCTCCTAACATCCCTACTGCTGGCTCCTAATATCCCTACTGCTGCCTCCTAATATCCCTACTGCTGCCTCCTAATATCCCTACTGCTGGCTCCTAATATCCCTACTGCTGCCTCCTAATATCCCTACTGCTGGCTCCTAATATCCCTACTGCTGCCTCCTAATATCCCTACTGCTGCCTCCTAATATCCCTACTGCTGCCTCCTAATATCCCTACTGCTGGCTCCTAATATCCCTACTGCTGCCTCCTAATATCCCTACTGCTGGCTCCTAATATCCCCACTGCTGCCTCCTAATATCCCTACTGCTGGCTCCTAATATCCCTACTGCTGCCTCCTAATATCCCCACTGCTGGCTCCTAATATCCCCACTGCTGGCTCCTAATATCCCTACTGCTGCTCCTAATATCCCTACTGCTGGCTCCTAATATCCCTACTGCTGGCTCCTAATATCCCTACTGCTGCCTCCTAATATCCCTACTGCTGCCTCCTAATATCCCCACTGCTGGCTCCTAATATCCCTACTGCTGGCTCCTAATATCCCTACTGCTGCCTCCTAATATCCCTACTGCTGGCTCCTAATATCCCTACTGCTGCCTCCTAATATCCCCACTGCTGGCTCCTAATATCCCTACTGCTGCTCCTAATATCCCTACTGCTGGCTCCTAATATCCCTACTGCTGCTCCTAATATCCCTACTGCTGCCTCCTAATATCCCTACTGCTGGCTCCTAATATCCCTACTGCTGCTCCTAATATCCCTACTGCTGCCTCCTAATATCCCCACTGCTGCCTCCTAATATCCCCACTGCTGGATCCTAATATCCCCACTGCTGGCTCCTAATATCCCTACTGCTGGCTCCTAATATCCCTACTGCTGCTCCTAATATCCCTACTGCTGCCTCCTAATATCCCCACTGCTGCCTCCTAATATCCCCACTGCTGGATCCTAATATCCCTACTGCTGGCTCCTAATATCCCTACTGCTGGCTCCTAATATCCCTACTGCTGGCTCCTAATATCCCTACTGCTGCCTCCTAATATCCCCACTGCTGCCTCCTAAAATCCATACGGCTGGCTCCTAAAATCCATACGGCTGGCTCCTAAAATCCATACGGCTGGCTCCTAAAATCCATACGGCTGGCTCCTAACCTGTTTATGTTATTTAGAAAGTGTTTTACCAGGAAGAATACATTGAGATTTCTCTTGTTGTCACGTCTGTCCTGTGGACCCAGTACAGACAGCATTACACAGAGTTTCATACATACATACAGGGCCTATGACATTAAGACTTGGATAATAAATGATACGTGTCCAGGCTAACCTTGTTATCACACTCCTCATGATGTTCAGCCAACTAAATGAATGGATGAGAATCATGAGATGTGTATTCCCCAGAAGCTACAATATAATAGCTAACCTTTGTTGCTGAGCATTCACTTTCCAATGATGCTTAACATACCAGGCTGGCTGAGAGTCTGGGAGTGTAGTGTGCAATGCATGCAAGCTGTGTCTCTGCCCAGGCGGGGACTATACGTTTGTGAAGTAGCAGCAGCCAGAGTGCAGGAGGGGAGATATGCTTGCTGCATTCATCTGTCTGTCAGGTGTTTGTTCTGCTCTAGTTAAACTAGATTAAACACACTATTGCTTCTCCCTCAATTCCTGCTGCTCCACTGGGCCTGTTTTAATTTCGAAGGGGATTTGGGGGAGAGGCAAGTGCCCCATCTTGTTCTGCCCTCCAGGCGCCCATGCAGAGAACATACAGGATATACAAATATTCTTACAGATAAATATAGAAAACGACAATAAACAACAATATATAAATGAGTTTGTAAACTAATAACCGGTCCGTTCTGTGTTTAGAGGTTGGAAGAGACTCGTTTTCAGGGATTTTAGACTAGGAGATGATTTGAAGGAAGCTGGGAGGCTAATTCCACATATACAGAGCTCTGTAAGAGAAGACATCTCAACCTGAGGACAAGCTAGTAAGTGCCTGGTGCTGGCGTGTGGCTCCCAGGCTCATCATTGGGGGCGTCCATTCTCGAATGCGTATAAAATGTCACTTACGAGCCTGAAGTCGATCGGATCGCTGCAGCGCCTTCTTTCCCAAGCTCTGCAAGGTGGCACTGGTCTTCACAGGCAGCGGCGTGTTGGATAGAGAGGTGGTGGGGGCTCTGGTTTCGGCATGTTTGGCCGGCCATGCTGTAAGGGAACATTACAAATCACACTTCTGGTTAACAACGTATTACATGAAAATATATAAAGGAGTGGTGCACAAGAATAAATACAATAATAAAAAATGGATAAATAGATAAAAGTGTGTTCAAAAGAGCAAAAATACCAAATATAACTACTTATCAAATATAGAGGGTCGGTATATCCTCAGGTATACAGAAAATAGAGAAAACAAACAATATGTGACACTGTGTATATAAGATAAAAGCTGGATCTCCACTGTCCCCCATGTACTCACATATACTACAGCCTACAGTACTGGCTATAGTATTTCAAGCTTTATGGGACAATAATCCCCACCATCCATGGGATGTACAAATCGTTTAACTTCCCAGGAGCAAGTAGACATTGTAGGAATGAATTCAGGAGGAGGAACATAGTGGAACTAGGTACAAAAACTAACAGTATATTGGCCCCCACAGTAGAGGCTTAGTTTATAAACAATTAAAAACAACATTGAAAAACAATAGCAGCAAGTTGCGTGGAGCTGGTCCGGACCTTCGTGTAATCGTACAGAGTGTTCGCGGTAACTATCTCAGCTACACACAGCGATCTTGACGGGCTTTCTCTCCGTCCTCGTGTAGATGCCGTCTTCCTGCATCTCTGTCGACTTCCTGACACGCCCCCTTTCAACGGCACGGAGCAGATGCGTTTCGTTCAGATAGTCTTAGAAGTTTTCTCTATTTTCTGTGTACCCAATGATACCAACCCTCTATATTTGATAAGTATTTACATTTGGCATTTTTTACTCTTTTGAATACTGTTTTTTCTATTTATAAAAAAAAATATTATTTCACGTCTGTGCACCACTCCTTTATATATTTTTTCAGCTATATTTTTGTGTGTGGGGTCTACACAAGTAAGTGTGGAACTTTTTGATCAGTATAATAGATTTATAACAGGTGCCTATTCTTCCCCATTGTTTTAATATTTTACCATGGATTTAAAAATAATTTTAGATAACAGACTTATAAGATATTGGCATGTATAAACCAAGGTATAGATTCACGGGAGGAGGATACTATCTTTCCTCTTTATAAGTCAATGGTAAGACCTCAGCTTAAATATGCTGTACAATTCTGGGCACCAGTCATTAAAAAGGATATTATGGAACCATAAAAAGTGCAAAGGAGAGCTACAAAATTAATAAGGGGATTGGAGGATCTTAGTTATGAGGAGAGACTAAAAAAGTTGCATATATATACACTCTAGAAAAAAGGTATCTCAGAGGGGATATGATGTTGGAGGTGATATTGGGGATACAGGATCTGGTATTAATGTACTGGGGCAGGGCTTGATGTCGGAGGGTGATATTGGGGATACAGGATCTGGTATTAATTTACTGGGGCAGGGCTTGATGTCGGAGGGTGATATTGGGGATACAGGTTCTGGTATTAATGTACTGGGGCAGGGCTTGATGTCGGAGGGTGATATTGGGGATACAGAATCTGGTATTAATGTACTGGGGCAGGGCTTGATGTCGGAGGGTGATATTGGGGATACAGGATCTGGTATTAATTTACTGGGGCAGGGCTTGATGTCGGAGGGTGATATTGGGGATACAGGTTCTGGTATTAATGTACTGGGGCAGGGCTTGATGTCGGAGGGTGATATTGGGGATCCAGAATCTGGTATTAATGTACTGGGGCAGGGCTTGATGTCGGAGGGTGATATTGGGGATACAGAATCTGGTATTAATGTACTGGGGCAGGGCTTGATGTCGGAGGGTGATACAGGTCCGGTATTGACGTACCAGGAGCTGGGTTTGGTTTCGGAGCAGGGATATTGCTGGTGGTCTTCACGTTTTGTAGCAGAAGGTGTTGGCCGGAGGGGACAGGCATTACCGGCCTTCTCTGCTGCTTTTTCCTCTGTTGCTGCTGTTTCAGGGCCTGTACAGAACAGACAGACGTTAACAAGCTGCAGGTACAGTCACGATATCCCGTTATTAACGTCCACAGATGTAACACTATGTAAGGGGAATGGGTTTCCTCAGCAGGACTGGGATCATTTCATTATCTTCAGAGCCGCACTCTCTCCCATACTTCCTTGGGCATCGTGGGCATTCTGCATCGCTTGCCCCTCCCTGCGCAGTACAGAGCTGGGTTCTAAACAACATTGGATTATTTAACACTGTGTCGGTGTTAATTCCTCATGTCACAGACAGGAGATGGGGAAAGAAACATGGCTTTCCTCTCAGTCTATGTTTATTAATATTGCCCCGCTGTGGTAATGTCTGGAGCAAACCATAATGGATGGAGTCCATCACCCAGGGGAAAAGAGGACATTTCCTTCCGCCTTTAAATAAGGGACGCCACCAATATAGAACAGAGGGGAACCTTCCTGGAGTGCTCATGATGCTCAGGCAGCGTTTGGAATTCCATTGTCACACGCAGCCAAACCCTGCATTAGTGGGTTATTAGTGAGCAACCCACAGTACCAACAGACGGGCAAATAATAATGAACGCTGTGTTTATACTGAGACAGGATCATAATGATCTATACACTGTACCTGCAGAATTAAACCAGCTGCATTAAATAAGAGAAAGATATGCTTTCCAAATGTCTGTGGTCTCTCCTGTTCTGACAATACACGTGCAATTTGCATATTAAGCTGCAAGTGATGTCATAAGTTGGAATGTCTGCAAACACAGCGGATTTATCAGCTTTCAGGGCTGTATTTCCTACAGTCACAGTATAAGCAATATGTAGGGGGCAGAGTCCCTTTTTTAAATGCGTTAGGGCTGTTATAGCGGCAGTTCCACCTACATGGTCATAAGTTCTTTTAGTGCAGTTAAAGAAACCGATCTGTCTGTTTTCCCTCAACTCTTCCCATCTCCTAAAAACTGAATATAAAGTGTAACAAAGTTACTGCTATTGCTATAAAACCAATCAAAGCCCCTCCTTATTCACAGTACAAAGAGCTTGCTAAAACCATGCCCCACCAAGCACTTGGATCAGCTGAGTGGAACAAAGAGAGGCTGATTCCACAGTAATGTCTATTCATAGCAGAGCTACAGAGAGAGCACCTCCTGTGTAATCCTTCTCACTGAGGTCATTGAAAATGGAGACCCCGGTGAAACTGTTTTTCAATCACAGGAGAAGTGCAATTCATGGTGAAACCAAGTTTATTTAACATATACTAAAACTATGCTTCACACATAGAAAATAAGAAACAAATGTCTTGTTTGTGGAACTGCTCTGCAAGTGGAAATGGAAAATGGAGAAAGAGGGTGCAGAGCTCCATTTAACATAATAATAGCGGGGACAGGGGGTGTGCTTGGTGAGGACTATGGTGAGAGGTTACCTGTTTCAGGGCCCTCTTGCTGTGCTTCTGAGATGGAGAGATGGCTTTACCCGCTGGAATGGAGGGAGATGGGCAGCCTGACGGGGGGGAAGGTGGCTGGGGAAGTCTAGATGTAACTAAAGAATCAAAAACACAAAAAAAAGACAAAAGAAACAAAATAAAACCATGAGTTATGCAGACAATGGGAACAAACAAATGAATGATAAATGTGTCAACATTTCAATATCCCGCTTTCACATGCATCCAACAGAGACTTGTAGCTCTAGTACACAGACTATAACACAGCTTAATGCAATGGTTTTATCAGAAATAGTAAGGGCTTTACTCTCGGAAAGAGGAAACTGAGAAGGGAATATCCCATTTATGGCCAAAGTAGCAGAGTTGGAAAAATTCTTAGTATTTTGTACTAAATATTTTATATATAGTCAGGCTTTTTAGGAAATACAAGTAATGTATGTCATTTATACACAATTGGTTACATATTGTGCAAATGATGCTTACTAAAGAAACACAAACCTGCTGTATATAATGTACCCTTTATATATATATATATATATATATATATATATATACACACATCAGGGCTTGACAAACTTAACTTTTTAAGTTTTATGAGCCAGCAAAAAAAATCTAGGAGCCAGACAATGGCACATACACTAAATCACACTCATACAGTCTGTCTCACACAAACACACAGTCTGTCTCATACACACACACAGTCAGTCTGTCTCATACACACACACGCAGTCAGTCACACATACATACACGCACACAGTCAGTCTGTCTGTCTGTCTCATATATACACACACACACACACACACACACGCAGTCAGTCACACATACATACACACAAGTCAGGAGGTTTAAAAAAAAAAAAAAAGATAAATTCAGGTAGCTGAACATACAGCTGTATGCGTGGAATGAGAAGTAGGAGGAGTTAATGTCAGATCTATTCAGGTAGCTGATCATACAGCTGTATGCGTGGAATGAGAAGTAGGAGGAGTTAGTCAGATCTATTCAGGTAGCCGATCATACAGCTGTATGCGTGGAATGAGAAGTAGGAGGAGTTAATGTCAGATCTATTCAGGTAGCCGATCATACAGCTGTATGCGTGGAATGAGAAGTAGGAGGAGTTAATGTCAGATCTATTCAGGTAGCCGATCATACAGCTGTATGCATGGAATGAGAAGTAGGAGGAGTTAATGTCAGATCTATTCAGGTAGCTGATCATACAGCTGTATGCGTGGAATGAGAAGTAGGAGGAGTTAATGTCAGATCTATTCAGGTAGCTGATCATACAGCTGTATGCATGGAATGAGAAGTAGGAGGAGTTAATGTCAGATCTATTCAGGTAGCTGATCATACAGCTGTATGCGTGGAATGAGAAGTAGGAGGAGTTAATGTCAGATCTATTCAGGTAGCTGATCATACAGCTGTATGTGTGGAATGAGAAGTAGGAGGAGTTAATGTCAGATCTATTCAGGTAGCTGATCATACAGCTGTATGCGTGGAATGAGAAGTAGGAGGAGTTAATGTCAGATCTATTCAGGTAGCCGATCATACAGCTGTATGCATGGAATGAGAAGTAGGAGGAGTTAAGGTCAGATCTATACAGGTAGCCGATCATACAGCTGTTCGCGTGGAATGAGAAGTAGGAGGAGTTAATGTCAGATCTATTCAGGTAGCCGATCATACAGCTGTATGCATGGAATGAGAAGTAGGAGGAGTTAAGGTCAGATCTATTCAGGTAGCCGATCATACAGCTGTATGCGTGGAATGAGAAGTAGGAGGACTTAATGTCAGATCTATTCAGGTAGCTGATCATACAGCTGTATGCGTGGAATGAGAAGTAGGAGGAGTTAATGTCAGATCTATTCAGGTAGCTGATCATACAGCTGTATGTGTGGAATGAGAAGTAGGAGGAGTTAATGTCAGATCTATTCAAGTAGCTGATCATACAGCTGTATGCGTGGAATGAGAAGTAGGAGGAGTTAATGTCAGATCTATTCAGGTAGCCGATCATACAGCTGTACGCGTGGAATGAGAAGTAGGAGGAGTTAATGTCAGATCTATTCAGGTAGCTGATCATACAGCTGTATGCGTGGAATGAGAAGTAGGAGGAGTTAATGTCAGATCTATTCAGGTAGCCGATCATACAGCTGTATGCGTGGAATGAGAAGTAGGAGGAGTTAATGTCAGATCTATTCAGGTAGCTGATCATACAGCTGTATGCGTGGAATGAGAAGTAGGAGGAGTTAATGTCAGATCTATTCAGGTAGCTGATCATACAGCTGTATGTGTGGAATGAGAAGTAGGAGGAGTTAATGTCAGATCTATTCAGGTAGCTGATCATACAGCTGTATGTGTGGAATGAGAAGTAGGAGGAGTTAATGTCAGATCTATTCAGGTAGCCGATCATACAGCTGTATGCGTGGAATGAGAAGTAGGAGGAGTTAATGTCAGATCTATTCAGGTAGCCGATCATACAGCTGTATGCGTGGAATGAGAAGTAGGAGGAGTTAATGTCAGATCTATTCAGGTAGCCGATCATACAGCTGTATGCGTGGAATGAGAAGTAGGAGGAGTTAATGTCAGATCTATTCAGGTAGCTGATCATACAGCTGTATGCGTGGAATGAGAAGTAGGAGGAGTTAATGTCAGATCTATTCAGGTAGCTGATCATACAGCTGTATGCGTGGAATGAGAAGTAGGAGGAGTTAATGTCAGATCTATTCATGTAGCTGATCATACAGCTCTATGCGTGGAATGAGAAGTAGGAGGACTTAATGTCAGATCTATTCAGGTAGCCGATCATACAGCTGTATGTGTGGAATGAGAAGTAGGAGGAGTTAATGTCAGATCTATTCAGGTAGCCGATCATACAGCAGTATGCGTGGAATGAGAAGTAGGAGGAGTTAATGTCAGATCTATTCAGGTAGCCGATCATACAGCTGTATGCGTGGAATGAGAAGTAGGAGGAGTTAATGTCAGATCTATTCAGGTAGCTGATCATACAGCTGTATGCGTGGAATGAGAAGTAGGAGGAGTTAATGTCAGATCTATTCAGGTAGCTGATCATACAGCTGTACGCGTGTAATGAGAAGTAGGAGGAGTTAATGTCAGATCTATTCAGGTAGCCGATCATACAGCTGTATGCGTGGAATGAGAAGTAGGAGGAGTTAATGTCAGATCTATTCAGGTAGCCGATCATACAGCTGTATGCGTGGAATGAGAAGTAGGAGGAGTTAATGTCAGATCTATTCAGGTAGCTGATCATACAGCTGTATGCGTGGAATGAGAAGTAGGAGGAGTTAATGTCATATCTATTCAGGTAGCTGATCATACAGCTGTATGCATGGAATGAGAAATTAGAAATGCCTCTCGCTGTTGGGTCTCATTAAATTTGAAATAACGGTGAAGAAAAGCCATAGAAAAATGTTTTATTACCTAGCAGTAAAACAAAAGCAGTCCAACACAAGTTTAAATCCACTTTATTAATACAAAACTCCACATTTATAGAGCGAATGAGAGTACTGGTAGGTAAGTTAGGTGGGCTTAGCTGCATGTCAGACACCCCTGGTCTAAATAGTTTGGCAACGTAGATATCAGAATTTAGAGAATGGTATGTTGTGAATTCAAAATAAGTTTTCATTATGCAAATACAAGAAGGGTACATTTTAATTCCATTTATTGGATTTAATTCTGAAGAAGTTTCAACTGGGTTTGAGAAGAGATGAAGATTAGAGTTGCAAATTTAATTAGTCTCATAATAGTCTAACTTCACCAGCAGGAGGGTCACTTCTTCCTCTATCAAACATGGAGTCACACACTAAAAGTACAACTGCTCATTTTCATAAAGCCAGTCAGACATATTTAAAGCTTGTAATGGAAGCTTGCAAACACCGGCCAGTGCGCCTAAACCAACAGTAGCGAAATATAACAAAGGGGTTTTGTATAAAAAATAGCGCTGGATTTTACTCTTGTGTCTGTACGGTCTGTATAAATCTGTCAGAATGGGGGTTATGCATAAATAGCGGCGCTATCCTGATTCCTTCAGTTGGGTTTTTACTCTTGCGTCTGTACGGTCTGTATAAAGATGTCAGAATGGGGGTTATGTATAAATAGCGGCGCTATCCTGATTCATTCAGTCGGGTTTTTACTCTTGCGTCTGTAGGGTCGGTATTTAGCTGTCAGAATGGGGATTATGTATAAATAGCGGCGCTATCCTGATTCCTTCAGTCGGGTTTTTACTCTTGCGTCTGTATAAAGCTGTCAGAATGGGGGTTATGTATAAAAAGCGGCGCTATCCTGATTCCTTCAGTCGGGTTTTTACTCTTCCGTCTGTACGGTCTGTATAAAGCTATCAGAATGGGGGTTATGTATAAATAGCGGCGCTATCCTGATTCCTTCAGTCTGGTTTTTACTCTTGCGTCTGTACGGTCTGTATAAAGCTGTCAGAATGGGGGTTATGTATAAATAGCGGCTCTATCCTGATTCCTTCAGTCTGGTTTTTACTCTTGCGTCTGTACGGTCTGTATAAAGATGTCAGAATGGGGGTTATGTATAAATAGCGGCGCTATCCTGATTCATTCAGTCGGGTTTTTACTCTTGCGTCTGTAGGGTCGGTATTTAGCTGTCAGAATGGGGATTGTGTATAAATAGCGGCGCTATCCTGATTCCTTCAGTCGGGTTTTTACTCTTGCGTCTGTATAAAGCTGTCAGAATGGGGGTTATGTATAAATAGCGGCTCTATCCTGATTCCTTCAGTCTGGTTTTTACTCTTGCGTCTGTACGGTCTGTATAAAGATGTCAGAATGGGGGTTATGTATAAATAGCGGCGCTATCCTGATTCATTCAGTCGGGTTTTTACTCTTGCGTCTGTAGGGTCGGTATTTAGCTGTCAGAATGGGGATTATGTATAAATAGCGGCGCTATCCTGATTCCTTCAGTCGGGTTTTTACTCTTGCGTCTGTATAAAGCTGTCAGAATGGGGGTTATGTATAAAAAGCGGCGCTATCCTGATTCCTTCAGTCGGGTTTTTACTCTTGCGTCTGTACGGTCTGTATAAAGCTATCATAATGGGGGTTATGTATAAATAGCGGCTCTATCCTGATTCCTTCAGTCGGGTTTTTACTCTTGCGTCTGTACGGTCTGTATAAAGCTGTCAGAATGGGGGTTATGTATAAATAGCGGCGCTATCCTGATTCCTTCAGTCAGGTTTTTACTCTTGCGTCTGAATGGTCTGTATAAAGATGTCAGAAAGGGGGTTATGTATAAATAGCGGCGCTATTCTGATTCCTTCAGTCGGGTTTTTACTCTTGCGTCTGTACGGTCTGTATAAAGCTATCAGAATGGGGGTTATGTATAAATAGCGGCTCTATCCTGATTCCTTCAGTCGGGTTTTTACTCGTGCGTCTGTACGGTCTGTATAAAGCTGTCAGAATGGGGGTTATGTATAAATTGCAGCGCTATCCTGATTCCTTCAGTCGGGTTTTTACTCGTCTGTCTGTACGGTCTGTATAAAGCTGTTAGAATGGGGGTAATGTATGAATAGCGGCGCTATCCTGATTCCTTCAAGCGTGTTTTTACTCTTACATCTGTACGGTCTGTATAAAGCTGTCAGAATGGGGGTTATGTATAAATAGCGGCGCTATCCTGATTCCTTCAGTCGGGTTTTTATTCTTGCGTCTGTAAGGTCTGTATAAAGCTGTCAGAATGGGGGTAATTTATAAATAGCGGCGCTATCCTGATTCCTTCAGTCGGGTTATTACTCTTGCCCCTGTACGGTCTGTATAAAGCTGTCAGAATGGGGGTTATGTATAAATAGCGGCGCTATCCTGATTCCTTCAGTCAGGTTTTTACTCTTGCGTCTGTATGGTCTGTATAAAGCTGTCAGAATAGAGAGTTATGTATAAATAGCGGCGCTATCCTGATTCCTTCAGTCGGGTTTTTACTCCTGCGTCTGTACGGTCTGTATAAAGCTGTCAGAACGGGGGTTATGTATAAATAGCGGCGCTATCCTGATTCCTTCAGTCAGGTTTTTACTCTTGCGTCTGTATAAAGATGTCAGAATGGGGGTTATGTATAAATAGCGGCGCTATCCTGATTCTTTCAGTCGGGATTTTACTCTTGCGTCTGTTCAGTCTGTATAAAGCTGTCAGAATGGGGGTTATGTATAAATAGCGGAGCTATCCTGATTCCTTCAGTCGGGTTTTTACTCTTGCGTCTGTAAGGTCTGCATAAAGCTGTCAGAATGGGGGTTATGTATAAATAGCGGCTCTATCCTGATTCCATCAGTCGGGTTTTTACTCCTGCGTCTGTATATAGATGTCAGAATGGGGGTTATGTATAAATAGCGGCGGTATCCTGATTCCTTCAGTCGGGTTATTACTCTTGCCCCTGTACGGTCTGTATAAAGCTGTCAGAATGGGGGTTATGTATAAATAGCGGCGCTATCCTGATTCCTTCAGTCAGGTTTTTACTCTTGCGTCTGTATGGTCTGTATAAAGCTGTCAGAATAGAGAGTTATGTATAAATAGCGGCGCTATCCTGATTCCTTCAGTCGGGTTTTTACTCCTGCGTCTGTACGGTCTGTATAAAGCTGTCAGAACGGGGGTTATGTATAAATAGCGGCGCTATCCTGATTCCTTCAGTCTGGTTTTTACTCTTGCGTCTGTACGGTCTATATAAAGCTGTCAGAATGGGGGTTATGTATAAATAGCAGCGCTATCCTGATTCCTTCAGTTGCGTTTTTACTCTTGCGTCTGTACGGTCTGTATAAATCTGTCAGAATGGGGGTTATGTATAAATAGCGGAGCTATACTGATTCCTTCAGTTGCGTTTTTACTCTTGCGTCTGTACGGTCTGTTTAAAGCTGTCAGAATGGGGGTTATGTATAAATAGCGGCGGTATTTTGATTCCTTCAGTCGGGTTTTTAGTCTTGCGTCTGTACGGTCTGTATAAAGCTGTCAGAATGGGGGTTATGTATAAATAGCGGCGCTATCCTGATTCCTTCAGTCAGGTTTTTACTCTTTCGTCTGTATAAAGATGTCAGAAAGGGGATTATGTATAAATAGCGGCGCTATCCTGATTCCTTCAGTCGGGTTTTTACTCTTGCGTCTGTACGGTCTGTATAAAGCTATCAGAATGGGGGTTATGTATAAATAGCGGCTCTATCCTGATTCCTTCAGTCGGGTTTTTACTCGTGCGTCTGTACGGTCTGTATAAAGCTGTCAGAATGGGGGTTATGTATAAATAGCGGCGCTATCCTGATTCCTTCAGTCGGGTTTTTACTCTTGCGTCTGTTCAGTCTGTATAAAGCTGTCAGAATGGGGGTTATGTATAAATAGCGGCGCTATCCTGATTCCTTCAGTCTGGTTTTTACTCTTGCGTCTGTACGGTCTGTATAAATCTGTCAGAATGGGGGTTATGTATAAATAGCGGAGCTATACTGATTCCTTCAGTTGCGTTTTTACTCTTGCGTCTGTACGGTCTGTTTAAAGCTGTCAGAATGGGGGTTATGTATAAATAGCGGCGCTATCCTGATTCCTTCAGTCAGGTTTTTACTCTTGCATCTGTATGGTCTGTATAAAGATGTCAGAATGGGGGTTATGTATATATAGCGGCGCTATCCTGATTCCTTCAGTCGGGTTTTTACTCTTGCGTCTGTACGGTCTGTAAAAAGCTGGCAGAAAGGGGGTTATGTATAAATAGCGGCACTATCCTGATTCCTTCAGTCGGGTTTTTACTCTTGCGTCTGTACGGTCTGTATAAAGCTGTCAGAATGGGGGTTATGTATAAATAGCGGCACTATCCTGATTCCTTCAGTCGGGTTTTTACTCTTGCGTCTGTACGGTCTGTATAAAGCTGTCAGAATGGGGGTTATGTATAAATAGCGGCGCTATCCTGATTCCTTCAGTCGGGTTTTTACTCTTGCGTCTGTACGGTCTGTATAAAGCTATCAGAATGGGGGTTATGTATAAATAGCGACTCTATCCTGATTCCTTCAGTCGGGTTATTACTCTTGCGTCTGTACGGTCTGTATAAAGCTGTCAGAATGGGGCTTATGTATAAATAGCGGCGCTATCCTGATTCCTTCAGTCGGGTTTTTACTCTTGCGTCTGTACGGTCTGTATAAAACTGTCAGAATGGGGCTTATGTATAAATAGCGGCGCTATCCTGATTCCTTCAGTCGGGTTTTTACTCTTGCGTCTGTACGGTCTGTATAAAGCTGTCAGAATGGGGCTTATGTATAAATAGCGGCGCTATCCTGATTCCTTCAGTTGGGTTTTTACTCCTGCGTCTGTACGGTCTGTATAAAGCTGTCAGAATGGGGGTCATTTATAAATACCGGCGCTATCCTGACTCCTTCAGTCGGGTTTTTACTCTTGCGTCTGTACGGTCTGTATAAAGCTGTCAGAATGGGGGTTATGTATAAATAGCGGCGCTATCCTGATTCCTTCAGTTGGGTTTTTACTCTTGCGTCTGTACGGTCTGTATAAAGCTATCAGAATGGGGGTTAGGTATAAATAGCGTCGATATCCTGATTCCTTCAGTCGGGTTTTTACTCTTGCGTCTGTACGGTCTGTATAAAGCTGTCAGAATTGGGGTTATGTATAAATAGCGGCTCTATCCTGACTCCTTCAGTCGGGTTTTTACTCGTGCGTCTGTACGGTCTGTAAAAAGCTGTCAGAATTGGGGTTATGTATAAATAGCGGCGCTATCCTGATTCCTTCAGTCGGGTTTTTACTCTTGTGTCTGTACGGTCTGTATAAAGCTGTCAGAATGGGGGTTATGTATAAATAGCAGCGCTATCCTGATTCCTTCAGTCGGGTTTTTACTCTTGCGTCTGTACGGTCTGTAAAAAGCTGTCAGAATTGGGGTTATGTATAAATAGCGGCGCTATCCTGATTCCTTCAGTCGGGTTTTTACTCTTGCGTTTGTACGGTCTGTATAAAGCTGTCAGAATTGGGGTTATGTATAAATAGCGGCGCTATCCTGATTCCTTCAGTCGGGTTTTTACTCTTGCGTCTGTACGGTCTGTATAAAGCTGTCAGAATTGGGGTTATGTATAAATAGCGGCCCTATCCTGATTCCTTCAGTCGGGTTTTTACTCTTGCGTCTGTACGGTCTGTTTAAAGCTGTTAGAATGAGGGTTATGTATAAATAGCGGCGCTATCCTGATTCCTTCAGTCAGGTTTTTACTCTTGCGTCTGTACGGTCTGTATAAAGCTGTCAGAATGGGGGTTATGTACAAATAGCGGCGCTATCCTGATTCCTTCAGTCGGGTTTTTACTCTTGCGTCTGTACGGCCTGTATAAATCTGTCAGAATGGGGGTTATGTATAAATAGCGGCGCTATCCTGATTCCTTCAGTCGGGTTTTTACTCTTGCATCTGTACGGTCTGTATAAAGCTGTCAGAATGGGGGTTATGTACAAATAGCGGCGCTATCCTGATTCATTCAGTCGGGTTTTTACTCTTGCGTCTGTACGGTCTGTATAAATCTGTCAGAATGGGGGTTATGTATAAATAGCGGCTCTATCCTGATTCCTTCAGTCGGGTTTTTACTCTTGCGTCTGTACGGTCTGTATAAAGCTGTTAGAATGGGGGTTATGTATAAATAGCGACGCTATCCTGATTCCTTCAGTCGGGTTTTTACTCTTTCGTCTGTATAAAGCTGTCAGAATAAAATAAATAAACAGCTGAACTTAAATATATAGGGGGTTTGATCCCGTTACACAGATTGTGTGGACTGTGCTATCCGTGCACTGAGCCATCTCATGTGAAGTGATCTAAGCATGAATCACTGATGTTGGACCTTCAGGCGCCTTGCCGGCCTCTGTCGGAGTTAGTAATATCCCTTTAAGATCTGTATCTGGTGTTGTGTAAACTAGCGTTACATCATTAACCATTTCTGCGCTGGGGAGCAGAGTAGAGCACGGGGACGCTGAACTTTAATTTGACTTGTTTCTGTAGAAACTGAAAAGCTCTTTTCAGTTAACACCCTGAAAGGGTTAATAGCAGGGTAATGACACTTCCCCTTTAAGAGAGCACACTGGCTGCATGAAATCATTGCGGTATTATTACACCTCCTTGCGCTGGAGGGGGAGGAGCGATTTTCATTTAAAGGATAACGGTCACCAAAAAATTATACCTGAACGATCACCTCAAGAGAAAGCATTCTAAATAACAATGATTTAATGAAAGAATACAAATAAAGTACCTTATTGTGCCCTCTATAGCTCTATCAGGGGGAGGACATCTTGGGTTAGAGCGTGATACAGCTGACCCAACATTCTAAACAACATGTCCGCCCCCTGATAGAGCTATACAGAGCAAAGATTCTAAACAACATGTCCACCCCCTGATAGAGCTGAACAGAGCAAAGATTCTAAACAACATGTCCGCCCCCTGATAGAGCTATACAGAGCAAAGATTCTAAACAACATGTCCGCCCCTGATAGAGCTATACAGAGCAAAGATTCTAAACAACATGTCCACCCCTGATAGAGCTATACAGAGCAAAGATTCTAAACAACATGTCCACCCCTGATAGAGCTATACATAGCAAAGATTCTAAACAACATGTCTGCCCCTGATAGAGCTATACAGAGCAAAGATTCTAAACAACATGTCTGCCCCTGATAGAGCTATACAGAGCAAAGATTCTAAACAACATTTCCACCCCCTGATAGAGCTATACAGAGCAAAGATTCTAATCAACATGTCCGCCCCTGATAGAGCTATACAGAGCAAAGATTCTAATCAACATGTCCACCCCTGATGGAGCTATCTATCAGGGGTGGACATAAGAACTTTATTTATATTCTTTCATTGAAGTTTTTCTATGTAAAATGCGTACACTTTATGCAGTCTTCCAATTAAACTTACAATGTTTTTTTAATGGGGGTATAGGAAAAGCCTAGTTATTATTGTGTGTGGGTCAGGGCAGCCTTACCTGTGGGCTGACACTCGTCGCTGTGTTCTCTGTACATGTTAGCTAGCAGATCTTACGGTCTCTAGAGCCGGGACTTGTAATGTTAGTTTGCACAGCCCCCGTTTAACTCATTTAAGGAAGTGGTGCTTGATCATATCTTACACACGCTTCCGGATTCAGTCATGTAGAGGACACGAGTCCATCATTAAACTGACACTTTTCCCCTTTCCCGGCTCTTTATTTCAAATTCTAGTTTGTTATTTTTATTTTGCACAAACAAATGAATTTCTACACAAGGCAGAGAGCGTGTAAACCCTGCAAACCCAGCGTCGATCTGTAGGGAATCTGGCTCTAGATCTAAAATGCGGAAGTTTAGCATCTCCGGCCTGACTACAGTTACTATAATCTACTACAATATATAATCTGCTGGCACAGCCAGTCGTAGGGCACAAGAGCTTGCAATCCACTAATCCTAACAGACTCTGCGATACAGCCACACACCTGATTTTATTATATCCCGCATGCAATCAGAAGTGACCTGCACTGAAAACTTACAATGTTCTCACACATTGTTCTCAATTTCCAGCCCAGATCAGATAAAAGTATAAAATGAGTATGTGAGGACATGTCGGGTGATTTCCTGCTGAAACGTGTGACATTGCTATAGGGATGATATGATTATACAGCGCCAGGGGATTTCCAGATATCCAAGAATGACCCCCCGGTAAGTGCAAATAAACAGAGAATATTGCGTAAGGTGGGAGTATTGTATGTACCACTGCAAGGTAAAACGATTGGAATAAGCCAGGTAGCCCCCCATCTCCTCCCCCCATTCTATGCCACAGGCACCAGCTTCATTTAATCCTGAAGAGGTCTGACCTGGTTATTATCAGACTGAAGAGAGACAACTTCCATTCTGACACCCACAAGTACACCTCATGGTAGTGTCTTTATAATAAAGTGCTGCTGTAAGAGGGTCTAGAAGTAATCATAGCTCACATGCAATACCCAAATCTCGCAGCAGGTGGCTCTAGTTGGAAGGGCACGTTTGCCCATATCAAACATGGAGTCAGACACTACATTTGTAGGTTTTCATTAAGCCAGGCAGACATGTTTGTAGTGGAGAGAGGGAGCATGGGTAGTGTGCCCACCCTCCACTGTACTGCTTACTGGGTGCATTCACTGGATCCATCTGAACACTTACAACAGTTTCTGATTGATCTCAATATCCCTCTTGTAGATATATCCTCCTGCTCCCCAGACTCCTCCCCCAATGCCCCACCCAAGACTCCGCCCTTGGTGCCCCTCCTCCCCAGACTCCACCCCCAATGCCCCACCCCTCCCAAGACTCCGCCCTTGGTGCGGTTGGGGAGGTGGCCCGCTCCGTATATACACATATAAATCTATGTATATTATACATTATGTAGGAGCGGCTGCGGTTGGAGAGGTGGCCGCTCTGTATATACACATATAAATCTATGTATATTATATATTATGTAGGAGTGGCTGCGGTTGGAGAGGTGGCCCGCTCTGTATATACACATATAAATCTATGTATATTATATATTATGTAGGAGCGGCTGCGGTTGGAGAGGTGGCCCGCTCTGTATATACACATATAAATCTATGTATATTATATATTATGTAGGAGAGGCTGCGGTTGGAGAGGTGGCCGGCTCTGTATATACACATATAAATCTATGTATATTATATATTATGTAGGAGCGGCTGCGGTTGGAGAGGTGGCCCGCTCTGTATACACAAATATAAATCTATGTATATTATATATTATGTAGGAGCGGCTGCGGTTGGAGAGGTGGCCGCTCTGTATATACACATATAAATCTATGTATATTATATATTATGTAGTAGCGGCTGCGGTTGGAGAGGTGGCCCGCTCTGTATATACACATATAAATCTATGTATATTATATATTATGTAGGAGCGGCTGCGGTTGGAGAGGTGGCCCGCTCTGTATATACACATATAAATCTATGTATATTATATATTATGTAGGAGTGGCTGCGGCTGGAGAGGTGGCCCGCTCTGTATATACACATATAAATCTATGTATATTATATATTATGTAGGAGCGGCTGCGGTTGGAGAGGTGGCCCGCTCTGTATATACACATATAAATCTATGTATATTATATATTATGTAGGAGTGGCTGCGGTTGGAGAGGTGGCCCGCTCTGTATATACACATATAAATCTCTGTATATTATATATTATGTAGGAGCGGCTGAGGTTGGAGAGGAGGCCCGCTCTGTATATACACATATAAATCTATGTATATTATATATTATGTAGGAGTGGCTGCGGTTGGAGAGGTGGCCCGCTCTGTATATACACATATAAATCTATGTATATTATATATTATGTAGTAGCGGCTGCGGTTGGAGAGGTGGCCCGCTCTGTATATACACATATAAATCTCTGTATATTATATATTATGTAGGAGCGGCTGCGGTTGGAGAGGTGGCCCGCTCTGTATATACACATATAAATCTATGTATATTATATATTATGTAGGAGCGGCTGCGGTTGGAGAGGTGGCCCGCTCTGTATATACACATATAAATCTATGTATATTATATATTATGTAGGAGCGGCTGCGGTTGGGGAGGTGGCCGCTCTGTATATACACATATAAATCTATGTATATTATATATTATGTAGGAGTGGCTGCGGTTGGAGAGGTGGCCCGCTCTGTATATACACATATAAATCTATGTATATTATATATTATGTAGGAGCGGCTGCGGTTGGAGAGGTGGCCCGCTCTGTATATACACATATAAATCTATGTATATTATATATTATGTAGGAGCGGCTGCGGTTGGAGAGGTGGCTCGCTCTGTATATACACATATAAATCTCTGTATATTATATATTATGTAGGAGCGGCTGCGGTTGGAGAGGTGGCCCGCTCTGTATATACACATATAAATCTATGTATATTATATATTATGTAGGAGCGGCTGCGGTTGGAGAGGTGGCCCGCTCTGTATATACACATATAAATCTATGTATATTATATATTATGTAGGAGCGGCTGCGGTTGGAGAGGTGGCTCGCTCTGTATATACACATATAAATCTCTGTATATTATATATTATGTAGGAGTGGCTGCGGTTGGAGAGGTGGCCCGCTCTGTATATACACATATAAATCTCTGTATATTATATATTATGTAGGAGCGGCTGCGGTTGGAGAGGTGGCCCGCTCTGTATATACACATATAAATCTATGTATATTATATATTATGTAGGAGCGGCTGCGGTTGGAGAGGTGGCCCGCTCTGTATATACACATATAAATCTATGTATATTATATATTATGTAGGAGCGGCTGCGGTTGGAGAGGTGGCCCGCTCTGTATATACACATATAAATCTATGTATATTATATATTATGTAGGAGCGGCTGCGGTTGGAGAGGTGGCCCGCTCTGTATATACACATATAAATCTATGTATATTATATATTATGTAGGAGCGGCTGCGGTTGGAGAGGTGGCCCGCTCTGTATATACACATATAAATCTCTGTATATTATATATTATGTAGGAGCGGCTGTGGTTGGAGAGGTGGCCCGCTCTGTATATACACATATAAATCTCTGTATATTATATATTATGTAGGAGCGGCTGCGGTTGGAGAGGTGGCCCGCTCTGTATATACACATATAAATCTATGTATATTATATATTATGTAGGAGCGGCTGCGGTTGGAGAGGTGGCCCGCTCTGTATATACACATATAAATCTATGTATATTATATATTATGTAGGAGCGGCTGCGGTTGGAGAGGTGGCACGCTCTGTATATACACATATAAATCTATGTATATTATATATTATGTAGGAGCGGCTGCGGTTGGAGAGGTGGCCCACTCTGTATATACACATATAAATCTATGTATATTATATATTATGTAGGAGCGGCTGCGGCTGGAGAGGTGGCCCGCTCCGTATATACACATATAAATCTATGTATATTATATATTATGTAGGAGCGGCTGCGGTTGGAGAGGTGGCCCGCTCTGTATATATACATATAAATCTATGTATATTATATATTATGTAGGAGCGGCTGCGGCTGGAGAGGTGGCCCGCTCTGTATATACACATATAAATCTATGTATATTATACATTATGTAGGAGCGGCTGCGGTTGGAGAGGTGGCCCGCTCCGTATATACACATATAAATCTATGTATATTATATATTATGTAGGAGCGGCTGCGGTTGGAGAGGTGGCCCGCTCTGTATACACATATAAATCTATGTATATTATATATTATGTAGGAGCGGCTGAGGTTGGGGAGGTGGCCCGCTCCGTATATACACATATAAATCTCTGTATATTATATATTATGTAGGAGTGGCTGCGGCTGGAGAGGTGGCCCGCTCTGTATATACACATATAAATCTATGTATATTATATATTATGTAGGAGCGGCTGCGGTTGGAGAGGTGGCCCGCTCTGTATATACACATATAAATCTATGTATATTATATATTATGTAGGAGCGGCTGTGGTTGGAGAGGTGGCCCGCTCTGTATATACACATATAAATCTCTGTATATTATATATTATGTAGGAGTGGCTGCGGCTGGAGAGGTGGCCGCTCTGTATATACACATATAAATCTATGTATATTATATATTATGTAGGAGCGGCTGCGGTTGGAGAGGTGGCCCGCTCTGTATATACACATATAAATCTATGTATATTATACATTATGTAGGAGCGGCTGCGGTTGGGGAGGTGGCCCGCTCTGTATATACACATATAAATCTATGTATATTATATATTATGTAGGAGCGGCTGCGGTTGGAGAGGTGGCCCGCTCAGTATATACACATATAAATCTATGTATATTATATATTATGTAGGAGCGGCTGCGGCTGGAGAGGTGGCCCGCTCTGTATATACACATATAAATCTATGTATATTATATATTATGTAGGAGCGGCTGCGGTTGGAGAGGTGGCCCGCTCTG
>CM069861.1:215841031-215856031 GCA_036172795.1 Pelodytes ibericus | reverse complement strand
CTGGATGTGTTTGTGTGTATATATGTGCCTGACTGGATGTGTGTGTGTATATATGTCTGACTGGATGTGTCTGACTGTGTGTGTATGTATATGTATTAAAACAAGGTGTAGCGGGTTTCGCACTCAGAAGTGGAGGGTGCACGGAGAGGATTTTCACCCTGGTACTCCAAATTAGAATAAATTATCCTTTATTCTGTATGTATATGTGATGGACTATGTGTCTGTGTGTGTATATATGTGACTGACTGACTGTGTGTCTGTCTGTGACTGCGTGTGTTTATGTGCTGTTGTCTGGCTCCTAGATATTTTAGCTGGCTCCTAAATCTCAGATACATTTGTCAAGCCCTGGTATATACACATATAAATCTCTGTATATTATATATTATGTAGGAGTGGCTGCGGCTGGAGAGGTGGCCCGCTCTGTATATACACATATAAATCTATGTATATTATATATTATGTAGGAGCGGCTGCGGTTGGAGAGGTGGCCCGCTCTGTATATACACATATAAATCTATGTATATTATATATTATGTAGGAGCGGCTGTGGTT
This sequence comes from Pelodytes ibericus, assembly GCA_036172795.1. Lineage (NCBI taxonomy): Eukaryota > Metazoa > Chordata > Amphibia > Anura > Pelodytidae > Pelodytes > Pelodytes ibericus. The sequence goes on along the minus strand of CM069861.1, from coordinate 215,855,479 downwards.
GGAGAGGTGGCCCGCTCTGTATATACACATATAAATCTCTGTATATTATATATTATGTAGGAGTGGCTGCGGCTGGAGAGGTGGCCGCTCTGTATATACACATATAAATCTATGTATATTATATATTATGTAGGAGCGGCTGCGGTTGGAGAGGTGGCCCGCTCTGTATATACACATATAAATCTATGTATATTATACATTATGTAGGAGCGGCTGCGGTTGGGGAGGTGGCCCGCTCTGTATATACACATATAAATCTATGTATATTATATATTATGTAGGAGCGGCTGCGGTTGGAGAGGTGGCCCGCTCTGTATATACACATATAAATCTATGTATATTATATATTATGTAGGAGCGGCTGCGGCTGGAGAGGTGGCCCGCTCTGTATATACACATATAAATCTATGTATATTATATATTATGTAGGAGCGGCTGCGGTTGGAGAGGTGGCCCGCTCTGTATATACACATATAAATCTATGTATATTATATATTATGTAGGAGCGGCTGCGGTTGGAGAGGTGGCCCGCTCTGTATATACACATATAAATCTATGTATATTATATATTATGTAGGAGTGGCTGCGGTTGGAGAGGTGGCCCGCTCTGTATATACACATATAAATCTATGTATATTATATATTATGTAGGAGTGGCTGCGGTTGGAGAGGTGGCCCGCTCTGTATATACACATATAAATCTATGTATATTATATATTATGTAGGAGCGGCTGCGGTTGGAGAGGTGGCCCGCTCTGTATATACACATATAAATCTATGTATATTATATATTATGTAGGAGCGGCTGCGGTTGGAGAGGTGGCCCGCTCTGTATATACACATATAAATCTATGTATATTATATATTATGTAGGAGCGGCTGCGGTTGGAGAGGTGGCCCGCTCTGTATATACACATATAAATCTATGTATATTATATATTATGTAGGAGCGGCTGCGGTTGGAGAGGTGGCCCGCTCTGTATATACACATATAAATCTATGTATATTATATATTATGTAGGAGTGGCTGCGGTTGGAGAGGTGGCCCGCTCTGTATATACACATATAAATCTATGTATATTATATATTATGTAGGAGCGGCTGCGGTTGGAGAGGTGGCCGCTCTGTATATACACATATAAATCTATGTATATTATATATTATGTAGGAGAGGCTGCGGTTGGAGAGGTGGCCCGCTCTGTATATACACATATAAATCTATGTATATTATATATTATGTAGGAGCGGCTGCGGTTGGAGAGGTGGCCCGCTCTGTATATACACATATAAATCTATGTATATTATATATTATGTAGGAGCGGCTGCGGTTGGAGAGGTGGCCCGCTCTGTATATACACATATAAATCTATGTATATTATATATTATGTAGGAGCGGCTGCGGTTGGAGAGGTGGCCGCTCCGTATATACACATATAAATCTATGTATATTATATATTATGTAGGAGCGGCTGCGGTTGGAGAGGTGGCCCGCTCCGTATATACACATATAAATCTATGTATATTATATATTATGTAGGAGCGGCTGCGGTTGGAGAGGTGGCCCGCTCCGTATATACACATATAAATCTCTGTATATTATATATTATGTAGGAGCGGCTGCGGTTGGAGAGGTGGCCCGCTCTGTATATACACATATAAATATATGTATATTATATATTATGTAGGAGCGGCTGCGGTTGGAGAGGTGGCCCGCTCTGTATATACACATATAAATCTATGTATATTATATATTATGTAGGAGCGGCTGCGGTTGGAGAGGTGGCCCGCTCTGTATATACACATATAAATCTATGTATATTATATATTATGTAGGAGCGGCTGCGGTTGGAGAGGTGGCCCGCTCTGTATATACACATATAAATCTATGTATATTATATATTATGTAGGAGCGGCTGCGGTTGGAGAGGTGGCCCGCTCTGTATATACACATATAAATCTCTGTATATTATATATTATGTAGGAGCGGCTGCGGTTGGAGCGGTGGCCCGCTCTGTATATACACATATAAATCTCTGTATATTATATATTATGTAGGAGCGGCTGCGGTTGGAGAGGTGGCCCGCTCTGTATATACACATATAAATCTATGTATATTATATATTATGTAGGAGCGGCTGCGGCTGGAGAGGTGGCCGCTCTGTATATACACATATAAATCTATGTATATTATATATTATGTAGGAGCGGCTGCGGTTGGAGAGGTGGCCCGCTCTGTATATACACATATAAATCTCTGTATATTATATATTATGTAGGAGCGGCTGCGGTTGGAGAGGTGGCCCGCTCTGTATATACACATATAAATCTATGTATATTATATATTATGTAGGAGCGGCTGCGGTTGGGGAGGTGGCCGCTCTGTATATACACATATAAATCTATGTATATTATATATTATGTAGGAGTGGCTGCGGTTGGAGAGGTGGCCCGCTCTGTATATACACATATAAATCTCTGTATATTATATATTATGTAGGAGCGGCTGCGGTTGGAGAGGTGGCCCGCTCTGTATATACACATATAAATCTATGTATATTATATATTATGTAGGAGCGGCTGCGGTTGGAGAGGTGGCCCGCTCTGTATATACACATATAAATCTATGTATATTATATATTATGTAGGAGTGGCTGCGGTTGGAGAGGTGGCCCGCTCTGTATATACACATATAAATCTATGTATATTATATATTATGTAGGAGCGGCTGCGGTTGGAGAGGTGGCCGCTCTGTATATACACATATAAATCTATGTATATTATATATTATGTAGGAGCGGCTGCGGCTGGAGAGGTGGCCCGCTCTGTATATACACATATAAATCTATGTATATTATATATTATGTAGGAGCGGCTGCGGTTGGAGAGGTGGCCCGCTCTGTATATACACATATAAATCTATGTATATTATATATTATGTAGGAGTGGCTGCGGTTGGAGAGGTGGCCCGCTCTGTATATACACATATAAATCTATGTATATTATATATTATGTAGGAGCGGCTGCGGTTGGAGAGGTGGCCCGCTCTGTATATACACATATAAATCTATGTATATTATATATTATGTAGGAGTGGCTGCGGTTGGAGAGGTGGCCCGCTCTGTATATACACATATAAATCTCTGTATATTATATATTATGTAGGAGCGGCTGCGGTTGGAGAGGTGGCCCGCTCTGTATATACACATATAAATCTATGTATATTATATATTATGTAGGAGCGGCTGCGGTTGGAGAGGTGGCCCGCTCTGTATATACACATATAAATCTATGTATATTATATATTATGTAGTAGCGGCTGCGGTTGGAGAGGTGGCCCGCTCTGTATATACACATATAAATCTATGTATATTATATATTATGTAGGAGCGGCTGCGGCTGGAGAGGTGGCCCGCTCTGTATATACACATATAAATCTATGTATATTATATATTATGTAGGAGTGGCTGCGGTTGGAGAGGTGGCCCGCTCTGTATATACACATATAAATCTCTGTATATTATATATTATGTAGGAGCGGCTGCGGTTGGAGAGGTGGCCCGCTCTGTATATACACATATAAATCTATGTATATTATATATTATGTAGTAGCGGCTGCGGTTGGAGAGGTGGCCCGCTCTGTATATACACATATAAATCTATGTATATTATATATTATGTAGGAGCGGCTGCGGCTGGAGAGGTGGCCCGCTCTGTATATACACATATAAATCTATGTATATTATATATTATGTAGGAGTGGCTGCGGTTGGAGAGGTGGCCCGCTCTGTATATACACATATAAATCTCTGTATATTATATATTATGTAGGAGCGGCTGCGGTTGGAGAGGTGGCCCGCTCTGTATATACACATATAAATCTATGTATATTATATATTATGTAGGAGCGGCTGCGGTTGGAGAGGTGGCCCGCTCTGTATATACACATATAAATCTATGTATATTATATATTATGTAGTAGCGGCTGCGGTTGGAGAGGTGGCCCGCTCTGTATATACACATATAAATCTATGTATATTATATATTATGTAGGAGCGGCTGCGGTTGGAGAGGTGGCCCGCTCTGTATATACACATATAAATCTATGTATATTATATATTATGTAGGAGCGGCTGCGGTTGGAGAGGTGGCCCGCTCTGTATATACACATATAAATCTATGTATATTATATATTATGTAGGAGCGGCTGCGGTTGGAGAGGTGGCCGCTCTGTATATACACATATAAATCTATGTATATTATATATTATGTAGGAGCGGCTGCGGTTGGAGAGGTGGCCGCTCTGTATATACACATATAAATCTATGTATATTATATATTATGTAGGAGCGGCTGCGGTTGGAGAGGTGGCCCGCTCTGTATATACACATATAAATCTATGTATATTATATATTATGTAGGAGCGGCTGCGGCTGGAGAGGTGGCCCGCTCTGTATATACACATATAAATCTATGTATATTATATATTATGTAGGAGCGGCTGCGGTTGGAGAGGTGGCCCGCTCTGTATATACACATATAAATCTATGTATATTATATATTATGTAGGAGCGGCTGCGGTTGGAGAGGTGGCCGCTCTGTATATACACATATAAATCTATGTATATTATATATTATGTAGGAGCGGCTGCGGTTGGAGAGGTGGCCCGCTCTGTATATACACATATAAATCTATGTATATTATATATTATGTAGGAGCGGCTGCGGTTGGAGAGGTGGCCCGCTCTGTATATACACATATAAATCTATGTATATTATATATTATGTAGGAGCGGCTGCGGTTGGAGAGGTGGCCGCTCTGTATACACAAATATAAATCTATGTATATTATATATTATGTAGGAGTGGCTGCGGTTGGAGAGGTGGCCCGCTCTGTATATACACATATAAATCTATGTATATTATATATTATGTAGGAGCGGCTGCGGTTGGAGAGGTGGCCCGCTCTGTATATACACATATAAATCTATGTATATTATATATTATGTAGGAGCGGCTGCGGTTGGAGAGGTGGCCCGCTCTGTATATACACATATAAATCTATGTATATTATATATTATGTAGGAGCGGCTGCGGTTGGAGAGGTGGCCCGCTCTGTATATACACATATAAATCTCTGTATATTATATATTATGTAGGAGCGGCTGCGGTTGGAGAGGTGGCCCGCTCTGTATATACACATATAAATCTATGTATATTATATATTATGTAGGAGCGGCTGCGGTTGGAGAGGTGGCCGCTCTGTATATACACATATAAATCTATGTATATTATATATTATGTAGTAGCGGCTGCGGTTGGAGAGGTGGCCCGCTCTGTATATACACATATAAATCTATGTATATTATATATTATGTAGGAGCGGCTGCGGTTGGAGAGGTGGCCCGCTCTGTATATACACATATAAATCTATGTATATTATATATTATGTAGGAGCGGCTGCGGTTGGAGAGGTGGCCCGCTCTGTATATACACATATAAATCTCTGTATATTATATATTATGTAGGAGCGGCTGCGGTTGGAGAGGTGGCCCGCTCTGTATATACACATATAAATCTATGTATATTATATATTATGTAGGAGCGGCTGCGGTTGGAGAGGTGGCCCGCTCTGTATATACAGATATAAATCTCTGTATATTATATATTATGTAGGAGCGGCTGCGGTTGGAGAGGTGGCCCGCTCTGTATATACAGATATAAATCTATGTATATTATATATTATGTAGGAGTGGCTGCGGTTGGAGAGGTGGCCCGCTCTGTATATACAGATATAAATCTCTGTATATTATATATTATGTAGGAGCGGCTGCGGTTGGAGAGGAGGCCCGCTCTGTATATACACATATAAATCTATGTATATTATATATTATGTAGGAGCGGCTGCGGTTGGAGAGGTGGCCCGCTCTGTATATACAGATATAAATCTATGTATATTATATATTATGTAGGAGCGGCTGCGGTTGGAGCGGTGGCCCGCTCTGTATATACACATATAAATCTATGTATATTATATATTATGTAGGAGCGGCTGCGGTTGGAGAGGTGGCCCGCTCTGTATACACAAATATAAATCTATGTATATTATATATTATGTAGGAGCGGCTGCGGTTGGAGAGGTGGCCCGCTCTGTATATACACATATAAATCTATGTATATTATATATTATGTAGGAGCGGCTGCGGTTGGAGAGGTGGCCCGCTCTGTATATACACATATAAATCTATGTATATTATATATTATGTAGGAGCGGCTGCGGCTGGAGAGGTGGCCCGCTCTGTATATACACATATAAATCTCTGTATATTATATATTATGTAGGAGCGGCTGCGGTTGGAGAGGTGGCCCGCTCTGTATATACACATATAAATCTATGTATATTATATATTATGTAGGAGCGGCTGCGGTTGGAGAGGTGGCCGCTCTGTATATACACATATAAATCTCTGTATATTATATATTATGTAGGAGCGGTTGCGGTTGGAGAGGTGGCCGCTCTGTATATACACATATAAATCTATGTATATTATATATTATGTAGGAGTGGCTGCGGTTGGAGAGGTGGCCCGCTCTGTATATACACATATAAATCTATGTATATTATATATTATGTAGGAGCGGCTGCGGTTGGAGAGGTGGCCCGCTCTGTATATACACATATAAATCTATGTATATTATATATTATGTAGGAGCGGCTGCGGCTGGAGAGGTGGCCCGCTCCGTATATACACATATAAATCTATGTATATTATATATTATGTAGGAGCGGCTGCGGTTGGAGAGGTGGCCCGCTCTGTATATACACATATAAATCTATGTATATTATATATTATGTAGGAGTGGCTGCGGTTGGAGAGGTGGCCCGCTCTGTATATACACATATAAATCTATGTATATTATATATTATGTAGGAGCGGCTGCGGTTGGAGAGGTGGCCGCTCTGTATATACACATATAAATCTATGTATATTATATATTATGTAGGAGCGGCTGCGGCTGGAGAGGTGGCCCGCTCTGTATATACACATATAAATCTCTGTATATTATATATTATGTAGGAGTGGCTGTGGTTGGAGAGGTGGCCCGCTCCGTATATACACATATAAATCTATGTATATTATATATTATGTAGGAGTGGCTGCGGCTGGAGAGGTGGCCCGCTCTGTATATACACATATAAATCTATGTATATTATATATTATGTAGGAGTGGCTGCGGTTGGAGAGGTGGCCCGCTCTGTATATACACATATAAATCTCTGTATATTATATATTATGTAGGAGCGGCTGCGGTTGGAGAGGTGGCCCGCTCCGTATATACACATATAAATCTATGTATATTATATATTATGTAGGAGCGGCTGCGGTTGGAGAGGTGGCCCGCTCTGTATATACACATATAAATCTATGTATATTATATATTATGTAGGAGTGGCTGCGGTTGGAGAGGTGGCCCGCTCTGTATATACACATATAAATCTATGTATATTATATATTATGTAGGAGCGGCTGCGGTTGGAGAGGTGGCCCGCTCTGTATATACACATATAAATCTATGTATATTATATATTATGTAGGAGCGGCTGCGGTTGGAGAGGTGGCCCGCTCTGTATATACACATATAAATCTATGTATATTATATATTATGTAGGAGCGGCTGCGGTTGGAGAGGTGGCCCGCTCTGTATATACACATATAAATCTCTGTATATTATATATTATGTAGGAGCGGCTGCGGTTGGAGAGGTGGCCGCTCTGTATATACACATATAAATCTATGTATATTATATATTATGTAGGAGTGGCTGCGGTTGGAGAGGTGGCCCGCTCTGTATATACACATATAAATCTCTGTATATTATATATTATGTAGGAGCGGCTGCGGTTGGAGAGGTGGCCCGCTCTGTATATACACATATAAATCTCTGTATATTATATATTATGTAGGAGCGGCTGCGGTTGGAGAGGTGGCCCGCTCTGTATATACACATATAAATCTATGTATATTATATATTATGTAGGAGCGGCTGCGGTTGGAGAGGTGGCCCGCTCCGTATATACACATATAAATCTCTGTATATTATATATTATGTAGGAGCGGCTGCGGTTGGAGAGGTGGCCCGCTCTGTATATACACATATAAATCTATGTATATTATATATTATGTAGGAGCGGCTGCGGTTGGAGAGGTGGCCCGCTCTGTATATACACATATAAATCTATGTATATTATATATTATGTAGGAGCGGCTGCGGTTGGAGAGGTGGCCCGCTCTGTATATACACATATAAATCTATGTATATTATATATTATGTAGGAGCGGCTGCGGTTGGAGAGGTGGCCGCTCTGTATATACACATATAAATCTATGTATATTATATATTATGTAGGAGCGGCTGCGGTTGGAGAGGTGGCCCGCTCTGTATATACACATATAAATCTATGTATATTATATATTATGTAGGAGCGGCTGCGGTTGGAGAGGTGGCCCGCTCCGTATATACACATATAAATCTATGTATATTATATATTATGTAGGAGCGGCTGCGGTTGGAGAGGTGGCCCGCTCCGTATATACACATATAAATCTATGTATATTATATATTATGTAGGAGCGGCTGCGGTTGGAGAGGTGGCCCACTCTGTATATACACATATAAATCTATGTATATTATATATTATGTAGGAGCGGCTGCGGTTGGGGAGGTGGCCGCTCTGTATATACACATATAAATCTATGTATATTATATATTATGTAGGAGCGGCTGCGGCTGGAGAGGTGGCCCGCTCTGTATATACACATATAAATCTATGTATATTATATATTATGTAGGAGTGGCTGCGGTTGGAGAGGTGGCCCGCTCTGTATATACACATATAAATCTATGTATATTATATATTATGTAGGAGCGGCTGCGGTTGGAGAGGTGGCCGCTCTGTATATACACATATAAATCTATGTATATTATATATTATGTAGGAGCGGCTGCGGCTGGAGAGGTGGCCCGCTCTGTATATACACATATAAATCTATGTATATTATATATTATGTAGGAGTGGCTGCGGTTGGAGAGGTGGCCCGCTCTGTATATACACATATAAATCTATGTATATTATATATTATGTAGGAGCGGCTGCGGTTGGAGAGGTGGCCCGCTCTGTATATACACATATAAATCTCTGTATATTATATATTATGTAGGAGCGGCTGCGGTTGGAGAGGTGGCCCGCTCTGTATATACACATATAAATCTCTGTATATTATATATTATGTAGGAGCGGCTGCGGTTGGAGAGGTGGCCCGCTCTGTATACACAAATATAAATCTATGTATATTATATATTATGTAGGAGCGGCTGCGGCTGGAGAGGTGGCCGCTCTGTATATACACATATAAATCTCTGTATATTATATATTATGTAGGAGCGGCTGCGGTTGGAGAGGTGGCCGCTCTGTATATACACATATAAATCTATGTATATTATATATTATGTAGGAGTGGCTGCGGTTGGAGAGGTGGCCCGCTCTGTATATACACATATAAATCTATGTATATTATATATTATGTAGGAGCGGCTGCGGTTGGAGAGGTGGCCCGCTCTGTATATACACATATAAATCTCTGTATATTATATATTATGTAGGAGCGGCTGCGGTTGGAGAGGTGGCCCGCTCTGTATATACACATATAAATCTATGTATATTATATATTATGTAGGAGCGGCTGCGGTTGGAGAGGTGGCCCGCTCTGTATATACACATATAAATCTATGTATATTATATATTATGTAGGAGTGGCTGCGGTTGGAGAGGTGGCCCGCTCTGTATATACACATATAAATCTATGTATATTATATATTATGTAGGAGCGGCTGCGGTTGGAGAGGTGGCCCGCTCTGTATATACACATATAAATCTATGTATATTATATATTATGTAGGAGCGGCTGCGGTTGGAGAGGTGGCCCGCTCCGTATATACACATATAAATCTCTGTATATTATATATTATGTAGGAGCGGCTGCGGTTGGAGAGGTGGCCCGCTCTGTATATACACATATAAATCTATGTATATTATATATTATGTAGGAGCGGCTGCGGTTGGAGAGGTGGCCCGCTCTGTATATACACATATAAATCTATGTATATTATATATTATGTAGGAGCGGCTGCGGTTGGAGAGGTGGCCCGCTCTGTATATACACATATAAATCTATGTATATTATATATTATGTAGGAGCGGCTGCGGTTGGAGAGGTGGCCGCTCTGTATATACACATATAAATCTATGTATATTATATATTATGTAGGAGCGGCTGCGGTTGGAGAGGTGGCCCGCTCTGTATATACACATATAAATCTCTGTATATTATATATTATGTAGGAGCGGCTGCGGTTGGAGAGGTGGCCGCTCTGTATATACACATATAAATCTATGTATATTATATATTATGTAGGAGCGGCTGCGGTTGGAGAGGTGGCCCGCTCTGTATATACACATATAAATCTATGTATATTATATATTATGTAGGAGCGGCTGTGGTTGGAGAGGTGGCCCGCTCTGTATATACACATATAAATCTATGTATATTATATATTATGTAGGAGCGGCTGCGGCTGGAGAGGTGGCCCGCTCTGTATATACACATATAAATCTATGTATATTGTAACATTGATCCTCACCTTGTGCTAATATATTGCTACTTTCCTTGATAATAAGTTTAATAAGTTTAATTCCCAAGATCAGTGTGTTTACATGCTTTGGACACAAGGTGGCACTCTTGCCTCATTTCTCACTAGTTTAAATGATATTGCTACTTCCATTTCATGTATATTACTAATATTTATTTGTATTAAGCTGCAGACCTCTTACCTACCTGACGTGTGACCTGTACTGGCTCTCTGATCAGTTTTTTCACATTTTCTTTGCACTAATTTTGCTGTTTAAATGTGAATGTGATTTGCAAATTGGACTAATTAGTCCCACCTTCTCAGGAGTTTGTATAAATGACAGAATTTTGCAAATTTGATTCTAGCCTGACACAGACCCCCGGGGGTGGAAACCTTGCCCTGAGAATCCTGACTGGTTTTTCCCATTCACTGATCCTGTGATGTATGAGAGAGCAGGCAGCTGACATGCTACATTATTATTATTAGTAAATAGAGGGCGGGAGGGAAGCAGTTGGATTCTTGAAGATGAACAAGTGAAAACAGGCGAATGCTGCCCATCCACAGATACATGAGAACAGGCGAATGCTGCCCATCCACAGATACATGAGAACAGGCGAATGCTGCCCATCCACAGATACATGAGAACAGGTGAATGCTGCCCATCCACAGATACTTGACAACAGGTGAATGCTGCCCATTCACAGATACATGAGAACAGGTGAATGCTGCTCATTCACAGATACTTGAGAACAGGTGAATGCTGCCCATTCACAGATACATGAGAAGAGGTTAAGGGGTTTGATTTGGTGTTACCCACACATTACCAGCTGCACCCATCACAGAGCAACAGGGGCACATACAGAGCATTTGGGTGGTGCTACCTTTACTTCTCCAGCGGCTGCTCCTCCGGTCCTTGTTGCTGCCTCTGCTTGTGCTGCTGGCACTGCTTCCACTACTGCTGCTGTGCTCGGAGGTCTGGGAGTCTGACTGACCTTCACTGCCGTCATCTGAGCAATCAGACAGATCCTTCACTCCGTCCGCTGAATCCTTCTGGAAAAGGCACAAAAGGTTTAATGTAACATACTGATCATTTATTCAGCAGGATAGAGCGTGAGCTCTGCAGGGTAGACATTCACGGACACAGACTCCAGACACATTTTATTGTCTCATCTTTAAATAATGGAGGGGGCTGCAAGCATTTATCCCTCATACCTCATACTCTCTATCATAGCTACCAACAGTCTGAAATTTGCAGGGAGAGTCATGCAAAAGTATGCAGACATACACAGCCTAGCATTGGGAATATGACATGCAGACACCAGGTATCTGTACTGGGAAACCTGGAGAACAACGCTGTATGACATCACATGGTGTAACTCCGCCTCTTTGCATCCCAGGACCTCAAAAAGAAAGATGTCAGCATGTTGTTTATGTAAGGCTGCAAATCTCTGCCCCATTTACTGACCTGCACAGGAAAAAACCCAAATACTTATGTTTGACTGAAAAACATGTCTGTCTACCAGTAGGCGGACGTTTCAAATCTTGGGTGACATTCTGTCTCTATACAGAGCAAAGAGAGCTCGATAAGATACATCAAGTGTGTCTTGCAATACAGTATTCCCAAGGAATGACTTCAGGAGGCCACGTGAGCTCTGATCCAGCCTTTATAGGTATTCCCAAGGAATGACTTCAGGAGGCCACGTGAGCTCTGATCCAGCCTTTATAGGTATTCCCAAGGAATGACTTCAGGAGGCCACGTGAGCTCTGATCCTGCCTTTATAGGTATTCCCAAGGAATGACTTCAGGAGGCCACGTGAGCTCTGATCCAGCCTTTATAGGTATTCCCAAGGAATGACTTCAGGAGGCCACGTGAGCTCTGATCCTGCCTTTATAGGTATTCCCAAGGAATGACTTCAGGAGGCCACGTGAGCTCTGATCCAGCCTTTATAGGTATTCCCAAGGAATGACTTCAGGAGGCCACGTGAGCTCTGATCCAGCCTTTATAGGTATTCCCAAGGAATGACTTCAGGAGGCCACGTGAGCTCTGATCCAGCCTTTCTAGGTATTCCCAAGGAATGACTTCAGGAGGCCACGTGAGCTCTGATCCAGCCTTTCTAGGTATTCCCAAGGAATGACTTCAGGAGGCCACGTGAGCTCTGATCCAGCCTTTCTAGGTATTCCCAAGGAATGACTTCAGGAGGCCACGTGAGCTCTGATCCAGCCTTTCTAGGTATTCCCAAGGAATGACTTCAGGAGGCCACGTGAGCTCTGATCCAGCCTTTATAGGTATTCCCAAGGAATGACTTCAGGAGGCCACGTGAGCTCTGATCCTGCCTTTATAGGTATTCCCAAGGAATGACTTCAGGAGGCCACGTGAGCTCTGATCCAGCCTTTATAGGTATTCCCAAGGAATGACTTCAGGAGGCCACGTGAGCTCTGATCCAGCCTTTATAGGTATTCCCAAGGAATGACTTCAGGAGGCCACGTGAGCTCTGATCCTGCCTTTATAGGTATTCCCAAGGAATTACTTCAGTAGGCCACGTGAGCTCTGATCCAGCCTTTCTAGGTATTCCCAAGGAATGACTTCAGTAGGCCACGTGAGCTCTGATCCAGCCTTTCTAGGTATTCCCAAGGAATGACTTCAGGAGGCCACGTGAGCTCTGATCCAGCCTTTCTAGGTATTCCCAAGGAATGACTTCAGTAGGCCACGTGAGCTCTGATCCAGCCTTTCTAGGTATTCCCAAGGAATGACTTCAGTAGGCCACGTGAGCTCTGATCCAGCCTTTCTAGGTATTCCCAAGGAATGACTTCAGGAGGCCACGTGAGCTCTGATCCAGCCTTTATAGGTATTCCCAAGGAAGTAGTAATTTTGTATTTATGATTTCAGATGTGTCTTGTGTTTATGTTATGCAAGTTTATTTTATTAAATATTTTACTAAACAAGCGTGACTTGGCGCTGCCATTTTGTGAGATATAGTGTTTTTGGGTGCCACCCCCCCAGTGACCTTACAGCACTAGTATGTCACTTTGGGGCTGGGGATACAGAATGCAGTCTATAAGTCAGAATTCTGACCATAGACTTGCATTGAATGGGAGGGTAATGTAACTATTACATCACAAGGGGGCGGAGTTATGATCCTGTTTGATCAGGTTAATCTCCTCTCTTTGTGATGTACACAGCCACCTAGTCCTGCCCACTATGATACACAGGAGCCAGTAAGAGAGCAGGGGGAGTATTGCATGACATCATCATGCAGGCTTTGGCCACAGCTGTAAAGTGAAACTGGCTGGAAGATTTTGGAAAATGTTGCATCATGGGTAAAATTCTCAAAATGGATGCTGGAGATAAACACCTAACTTTATTTTTACTTTTCTATGCAATTAATTCAAGCATAGAAAAAAAAAAACAGTGGCATATGTCTTATATATGTGTTTGTTTGAAATGCACAGGTAATCTAGTTACATCTTATGTACGTGGTAGTGTCCCTTTAACACTGAGTCAAAAAATAAAAGTTTAGTTGTCCTTTAAGTATTAAATGCGTAACAGCGCCCTCTTGTGACTGAAGAGACCAATAACAATGTTTTCATACTTAAAAGTACCAAAATCTGACAAATAATAAAAAAAAAACTAATTGGAAAGGATAGAATAGATCAGAAGAGGAGAGAGAGGAGAGAGATCAGAAGAAGGAGAGATCAGAAGAAGGAGAGAAAGAAGGAGAGAGATATCAAAAGAAGGAGAGAAAGAAGGAGAGATATATCAAA
>CM069861.1:215682428-215840831 GCA_036172795.1 Pelodytes ibericus | reverse complement strand
CACTGATAATGTAAATATATATTGTGATATAATAATGGAGCAGTAACCGGTATTAGTTACATACATGTGGCTCCTAATATAACCCAGTCAGTGCAGGTTATCACAGGTTACTGGGTAATACGTTATCCACTGATAATGTAAATATATATTGTGATATAATAATGGAGCAGTAACCGGTATTAGTTACATACATGTGGCTCCTAATATAACCCAGTCAGTGCATGTTATCACAGGTTACTGGGTAATACGTTATCCACTGATAATGTAAATATATATTGTGATATAATAATGGAGCAGTAACCTGTATTAGTTACATACATGTGGCTCCTAATATAACCCAGTCAGTGCATGTTATCACAGGTTACTGGGTAATACGTTATCCACTGATAATGTAAATATATATTGTGATATAATAATGGAGCAGTAACCGCTATTAGTTACATACATGTGGCTCCTAATATAACCCAGTCAGTGCATGTTATCACAGGTTACTGGGTAATACGTTATCCACTGATAATGTAACTATATATTGTGATATAATAATGGAGCAGTAACCGGTATTAGTTACATACATGTGGCTCCTAATATAACCCAGTCAGTGCAGGTTATCACAGGTTACTGGGTAATACGTTATCCACTGATAATGTAAATATATATTGTGATATAATAATGGAGCAGTAACCTGTATTAGTTACATACATGTGGCTCCTAATATAACCCAGTCAGTGCATGTTATCACAGGTTACTGGGTAATACGTTATCCACTGATAATGTAACTATATATTGTGATATAATAATGGAGCAGTAACCGGTATTAGTTACATACATGTGGCTCCTAATATAACCCAGTCAGTGCATGTTATCACAGGTTACTGGGTAATACGTTATCCACTGATAATGTTACTATATATTGTGATATAATAATGGAGCAGTAACCGGTATTAGTTACATACATGTGGCTCCTAATATAACCCAGTCAGTGCATGTTATCACAGGTTACTGGGTAATACGTTATCCACTGATAATGTAACTATATATTGTGATATAATAATGGAGCAGTAACCGGTATTAGTTACATACATGTGGCTCCTAATATAACCCAGTCAGTGCATGTTATCACAGGTTACTGGGTAATACGTTATCCACTGATAATGTAACTATATATTGTGATATAATAATGGAGCAGTAACCGGTATTAGTTACATACATGTGGCTCCTAATATAACCCAGTCAGTGCAGGTTATCACAGGTTACTGGGTAATACGTTATCCACTGATAATGTAAATATATATTGTGATATAATAATGGAGCAGTAACCGGTATTAGTTACATACATGTGGCTCCTAATATAACCCAGTCAGTGCATGTTATCACAGGTTACTGGGTAATACGTTATCCACTGATAATGTAAATATATATTGTGATATAATAATGGAGCAGTAACCTGTATTAGTTACATACATGTGGCTCCTAATATAACCCAGTCAGTGCATGTTATCACAGGTTACTGGGTAATACGTTATCCACTGATAATGTAAATATATATTGTGATATAATAATGGAGCAGTAACCGCTATTAGTTACATACATGTGGCTCCTAATATAACCCAGTCAGTGCATGTTATCACAGGTTACTGGGTAATACGTTATCCACTGATAATGTAAATATATAACCCAGTCAGTGCATGTTATCACAGGTTACTGGGGTAATACGTTATCCACTGATAATGTAAATATATATTGTGATATAATAATGGAGCAGTAACCGGTATTAGTTACATACATGGGGCTCCTAATATAACCCAGTCAGTGCATGTTATCACAGGTTACTGGGTAATACGTTATCCACTGATAATGTAAATATATATTGTGATATAATAATGGAGCAGTAACCGGTATTAGTTACATACATGTGGCTCCTAATATAACCCAGTCAGTGCATGTTATCACAGGTTACTGGGTAATACGTTATCCACTGATAATGTAAATATATATTGTGATATAATAATGGAGCAGTAACCGCTATTAGTTACATACATGTGGCTCCTAATATAACCCAGTCAGTGCATGTTATCACAGGTTACTGGGTAATACGTTATCCACTGATAATGTAAATATATAACCCAGTCAGTGCATGTTATCACAGGTTACTGGGGTAATACGTTATCCACTGATAATGTAACTATATATTGTGATATAATAATGGAGCAGTAACCGGTATTAGTTACATACATGTGGCTCCTAATATAACCCAGTCAGTACATGTTATCACAGGTTACTGGGTAATACGTTATCCACTGATAATGTAAATATATATTGTGATATAATAATGGAGCAGTAACCGGTATTAGTTACATACATGTGGCTCCTAATATAACCCAGTCAGTGCATGTTATCACAGGTTACTGGGTAATACGTTATCCACTGATAATGTAAATATATATTGTGATATAATAATGGAGCAGTAACCGGTATTAGTTACATACATGGGGCTCCTAATATAACCCAGTCAGTGCATGTTATCACAGGTTACTGGGTAATACGTTATCCACTGATAATGTAAATATATATTGTGATATAATAATGGAGCAGTAACCGGTATTAGTTACATACATGTGGCTCCTAATATAACCCAGTCAGTGCATGTTATCACAGGTTACTGGGTAATACGTTATCCACTGATAATGTAAATATATATTGTGATATAATAATGGAGCAGTAACCGGTATTAGTTACATACATGTGGCTCCTAATATAACCCAGTCAGTGCATGTTATCACAGGTTACTGGGTAATACGTTATCCACTGATAATGTAACTATATATTGTGATATAATAATGGAGCAGTAACCGGTATTAGTTACATACATGTGGCTCCTAATATAACCCAGTCAGTGCATGTTATCACAGGTTACTGGGTAATACGTTATCCACTGATAATGTAAATATATATTGTGATATAATAATGGAGCAGTAACCGGTATTAGTTACATACATGTGGCTCCTAATATAACCCAGTCAGTGCATGTTATCACAGGTTACTGGGTAATACGTTATCCACTGATAATGTAACTATATATTGTGATATAATAATGGAGCAGTAACCGGTATTAGTTACATACATGTGGCTCCTAATATAACCCAGTCAGTGCATGTTATCACAGGTTACTGGGTAATACGTTATCCACTGATAATGTAAATATATATTGTGATATAATAATGGAGCAGTAACCGGTATTAGTTACATACATGTGGCTCCTAATATAAGCCAGTCAGTGCATGTTATCACAGGTTACTGGGTAATACGTTATCCACTGATAATGTAACTATATATTGTGATATAATAATGGAGCAGTAACCGGTATTAGTTACATACATGTGGCTCCTAATATAACCCAGTCAGTGCATGTTATCACAGGTTACTGGGTAATACGTTATCCACTGATAATGTAACTATATATTGTGATATAATAATGGAGCAGTAACCGGTATTAGTTACATACATGTGGCTCCTAATATAACCCAGTCAGTACATGCTATCACAGGTTACTGGGTAATACGTTATCCACTGATAATGTAAATATATATTGTGATATAATAATGGAGCAGTAACCGGTATTAGTTACATACATGGGGCTCCTAATATAACCCAGTCAGTACATGTTATCACAGGTTACTGGGTAATACGTTATCCACTGATAATGTAACTATATATTGTGATATAATAATGGAGCAGTAACCGGTATTAGTTACATACATGGGGCTCCTAATATAACCCAGTCAGTGCATGTTATCACAGGTTACTGGGTAATACGTTATCCACTGATAATGTAACTATATATTGTGATATAATAATGGAGCAGTAACCGGTATTAGTTACGTACATGTGGCTCCTAATATAACCCAGTCAGTGCAGGTTATCACAGGTTACTGGGTAATACGTTATCCACTGATAATGTAAATATATATTGTGATATAATAATGGAGCAGTAACCGGTATTAGTTACATACATGTGGCTCCTAATATAACCCAGTCAGTGCAGGTTATCACAGGTTACTGGGTAATACGTTATCCACTGATAATGTAAATATATATTGTGATATAATAATGGAGCAGTAACCGGTATTAGTTACATACATGTGGCTCCTAATATAACCCAGTCAGTGCATGTTATCACAGGTTACTGGGTAATACGTTATCCACTGATAATGTAAATATATATTGTGATATAATAATGGAGCAGTAACCTGTATTAGTTACATACATGTGGCTCCTAATATAACCCAGTCAGTGCATGTTATCACAGGTTACTGGGTAATACGTTATCCACTGATAATGTAAATATATATTGTGATATAATAATGGAGCAGTAACCGCTATTAGTTACATACATGTGGCTCCTAATATAACCCAGTCAGTGCATGTTATCACAGGTTACTGGGTAATACGTTATCCACTGATAATGTAACTATATATTGTGATATAATAATGGAGCATTAACCGGTATTAGTTACATACATGTGGCTCCTAATATAACCCAGTCAGTGCAGGTTATCACAGGTTACTGGGTAATACGTTATCCACTGATAATGTAAATATATATTGTGATATAATAATGGAGCAGTAACCTGTATTAGTTACATACATGTGGCTCCTAATATAACCCAGTCAGTGCATGTTATCACAGGTTACTGGGTAATACGTTATCCACTGATAATGTAACTATATATTGTGATATAATAATGGAGCAGTAACCGGTATTAGTTACATACATGTGGCTCCTAATATAACCCAGTCAGTGCATGTTATCACAGGTTACTGGGTAATACGTTATCCACTGATAATGTTACTATATATTGTGATATAATAATGGAGCAGTAACCAGTATTAGTTACATACATGTGGCTCCTAATATAACCCAGTCAGTGCATGTTATCACAGGTTACTGGGTAATACGTTATCCACTGATAATGTAACTATATATTGTGATATAATAATGGAGCAGTAACCGGTATTAGTTACATACATGTGGCTCCTAATATAACCCAGTCAGTGCATGTTATCACAGGTTACTGGGTAATACGTTATCCACTGATAATGTAAATATATATTGTGATATAATAATGGAGCAGTAACCGGTATTAGTTACACACATGTGGCTCCTAATATAACCCAGTCAGTGCAGGTTATCACAGGTTACTGGGTAATACGTTATCCACTGATAATGTAAATATATATTGTGATATAATAATGGAGCAGTAACCGGTATTAGTTACATACATGTGGCTCCTAATATAACCCAGTCAGTGCATGTTATCACAGGTTACTGGGTAATACGTTATCCACTGATAATGTAAATATATATTGTGATATAATAATGGAGCAGTAACCTGTATTAGTTACATACATGTGGCTCCTAATATAACCCAGTCAGTGCATGTTATCACAGGTTACTGGGTAATACGTTATCCACTGATAATGTAAATATATATTGTGATATAATAATGGAGCAGTAACCGCTATTAGTTACATACATGTGGCTCCTAATATAACCCAGTCAGTGCATGTTATCACAGGTTACTGGGTAATACGTTATCCACTGATAATGTAAATATATAACCCAGTCAGTGCATGTTATCACAGGTTACTGGGGTAATACGTTATCCACTGATAATGTAAATATATATTGTGATATAATAATGGAGCAGTAACCGGTATTAGTTACATACATGGGGCTCCTAATATAACCCACTCAGTGCATGTTATCACAGGTTACTGGGTAATACGTTATCCACTGATAATGTAAATATATATTGTGATATAATAATGGAGCAGTAACCGGTATTAGTTACATACATGTGGCTCCTAATATAACCCAGTCAGTGCATGTTATCACAGGTTACTGGGTAATACGTTATCCACTGATAATGTAAATATATATTGTGATATAATAATGGAGCAGTAACCGGTATTAGTTACATACATGTGGCTCCTAATATAACCCAGTCAGTACATGTTATCACAGGTTACTGGGTAATACGTTATCCACTGATAATGTAACTATATATTGTGATATAATAATGGAGCAGTAACCGGTATTAGTTACATACATGTGGCTCCTAATATAACCCAGTCAGTGCATGTTATCACAGGTTACTGGGTAATACGTTATCCACTGATAATGTAAATATATATTGTGATATAATAATGGAGCAGTAACCGGTATTAGTTACGTACATGTGGCTCCTAATATAACCCAGTCAGTGCAGGTTATCACAGGTTACTGGGTAATACGTTATCCACTGATAATGTAAATATATATTGTGATATAATAATGGAGCAGTAACCGGTATTAGTTACGTACATGTGGCTCCTAATATAACCCAGTCAGTGCAGGTTATCACAGGTTACTGGGTAATACGTTATCCACTGATAATGTAAATATATATTGTGATATAATAATGGAGCAGTAACCGGTATTAGTTACACACATGTGGCTCCTAATATAACCCAGTCAGTGCAGGTTATCACAGGTTACTGGGTAATACGTTATCCACTGATAATGTAAATATATATTGTGATATAATAATGGAGCAGTAACCGGTATTAGTTACATACATGTGGCTCCTAATATAACCCAGTCAGTGCATGTTATCACAGGTTACTGGGTAATACGTTATCCACTGATAATGTAAATATATATTGTGATATAATAATGGAGCAGTAACCTGTATTAGTTACATACATGTGGCTCCTAATATAACCCAGTCAGTGCATGTTATCACAGGTTACTGGGTAATACGTTATCCACTGATAATGTAAATATATATTGTGATATAATAATGGAGCAGTAACCGCTATTAGTTACATACATGTGGCTCCTAATATAACCCAGTCAGTGCATGTTATCACAGGTTACTGGGTAATACGTTATCCACTGATAATGTAAATATATAACCCAGTCAGTGCATGTTATCACAGGTTACTGGGGTAATACGTTATCCACTGATAATGTAAATATATATTGTGATATAATAATGGAGCAGTAACCGGTATTAGTTACATACATGGGGCTCCTAATATAACCCAGTCAGTGCATGTTATCACAGGTTACTGGGTAATACGTTATCCACTGATAATGTAAATATATATTGTGATATAATAATGGAGCAGTAACCGGTATTAGTTACATACATGTGGCTCCTAATATAACCCAGTCAGTGCATGTTATCACAGGTTACTGGGTAATACGTTATCCACTGATAATGTAAATATATATTGTGATATAATAATGGAGCAGTAACCGGTATTAGTTACATACATGTGGCTCCTAATATAACCCAGTCAGTACATGTTATCACAGGTTACTGGGTAATACGTTATCCACTGATAATGTAAATATATATTGTGATATAATAATGGAGCAGTAACCGGTATTAGTTACATACATGTGGCTCCTAATATAACCCAGTCAGTACATGTTATCACAGGTTACTGGGTAATACGTTATCCACTGATAATGTAACTATATATTGTGATATAATAATGGAGCAGTAACCGGTATTAGTTACATACATGTGGCTCCTAATATAACCCAGTCAGTGCATGTTATCACAGGTTACTGGGTAATACGTTATCCACTGATAATGTAAATATATATTGTGATATAATAATGGAGCAGTAACCGGTATTAGTTACGTACATGTGGCTCCTAATATAACCCAGTCAGTGCAGGTTATCACAGGTTACTGGGTAATACGTTATCCACTGATAATGTAAATATATATTGTGATATAATAATGGAGCAGTAACCGGTATTAGTTACGTACATGTGGCTCCTAATATAACCCAGTCAGTGCAGGTTATCACAGGTTACTGGGTAATACGTTATCCACTGATAATGTAAATATATATTGTGATATAATAATGGAGCAGTAACCGGTATTAGTTACACACATGTGGCTCCTAATATAACCCAGTCAGTGCAGGTTATCACAGGTTACTGGGTAATACGTTATCCACTGATAATGTAAATATATATTGTGATATAATAATGGAGCAGTAACCGGTATTAGTTACATACATGTGGCTCCTAATATAACCCAGTCAGTGCATGTTATCACAGGTTACTGGGTAATACGTTATCCACTGATAATGTAAATATATATTGTGATATAATAATGGAGCAGTAACCTGTATTAGTTACATACATGTGGCTCCTAATATAACCCAGTCAGTGCATGTTATCACAGGTTACTGGGTAATACGTTATCCACTGATAATGTAAATATATATTGTGATATAATAATGGAGCAGTAACCGGTATTAGTTACATACATGTGGCTCCTAATATAACCCAGTCAGTGCATGTTATCACATGTTACTGGGTAATACGTTATCCACTGATAATGTAAATATATAACCCAGTCAGTGCATGTTATCACAGGTTACTGGGGTAATACGTTATCCACTGATAATGTAAATATATATTGTGATATAATAATGGAGCAGTAACCGGTATTAGTTACATACATGGGGCTCCTAATATAACCCAGTCAGTGCATGTTATCACAGGTTACTGGGTAATACGTTATCCACTGATAATGTAAATATATATTGTGATATAATAATGGAGCAGTAACCGGTATTAGTTACATACATGTGGCTCCTAATATAACCCAGTCAGTGCATGTTATCACAGGTTACTGGGTAATACGTTATCCACTGATAATGTAAATATATATTGTGATATAATAATGGAGCAGTAACCGGTATTAGTTACATACATGTGGCTCCTAATATAACCCAGTCAGTACATGTTATCACAGGTTACTGGGTAATACGTTATCCACTGATAATGTAACTATATATTGTGATATAATAATGGAGCAGTAACCGGTATTAGTTACATACATGTGGCTCCTAATATAACCCAGTCAGTGCATGTTATCACAGGTTACTGGGTAATACGTTATCCACTGATAATGTAAATATATATTGTGATATAATAATGGAGCAGTAACCGGTATTAGTTACGTACGTGTGGCTCCTAATATAACCCAGTCAGTGCAGGTTATCACAGGTTACTGGGTAATACGTTATCCACTGATAATGTAAATATATATTGTGATATAATAATGGAGCAGTAACCGGTATTAGTTACATACATGTGGCTCCTAATATAACCCAGTCAGTGCATGTTATCACAGGTTACTGGGTAATACGTTATCCACTGATAATGTAAATATATATTGTGATATAATAATGGAGCAGTAACCTGTATTAGTTACATACATGTGGCTCCTAATATAACCCAGTCAGTGCATGTTATCACAGGTTACTGGGTAATACGTTATCCACTGATAATGTAAATATATATTGTGATATAATAATGGAGCAGTAACCGCTATTAGTTACATACATGTGGCTCCTAATATAACCCAGTCAGTGCATGTTATCACAGGTTACTGGGTAATACGTTATCCACTGATAATGTAACTATATATTGTGATATAATAATGGAGCAGTAACCGGTATTAGTTACATACATGTGGCTCCTAATATAACCCAGTCAGTGCAGGTTATCACAGGTTACTGGGTAATACGTTATCCACTGATAATGTAAATATATATTGTGATATAATAATGGAGCAGTAACCTGTATTAGTTACATACATGTGGCTCCTAATATAACCCAGTCAGTGCATGTTATCACAGGTTACTGGGTAATACGTTATCCACTGATAATGTAACTATATATTGTGATATAATAATGGAGCAGTAACCGGTATTAGTTACATACATGTGGCTCCTAATATAACCCAGTCAGTGCATGTTATCACAGGTTACTGGGTAATACGTTATCCACTGATAATGTTACTATATATTGTGATATAATAATGGAGCAGTAACCGGTATTAGTTACATACATGTGGCTCCTAATATAACCCAGTCAGTGCATGTTATCACAGGTTACTGGGTAATACGTTATCCACTGATAATGTTACTATATATTGTGATATAATAATGGAGCAGTAACCGGTATTAGTTACATACATGTGGCTCCTAATATAACCCAGTCAGTGCATGTTATCACAGGTTACTGGGTAATACGTTATCCACTGATAATGTAAATATATATTGTGATATAATAATGGAGCAGTAACCGGTATTAGTTACATACATGTGGCTCCTAATATAACCCAGTCAGTGCATGTTATCACAGGTTACTGGGTAATACGTTATCCACTGATAATGTAAATATATATTGTGATATAATAATGGAGCAGTAACCGGTATTAGTTACGTACATGTGGCTCCTAATATAACCCAGTCAGTGCAGGTTATCACAGGTTACTGGGTAATACGTTATCCACTGATAATGTAAATATATATTGTGATATAATAATGGAGCAGTAACCGGTATTAGTTACATACATGTGGCTCCTAATATAACCCAGTCAGTGCATGTTATCACAGGTTACTGGGTAATACGTTATCCACTGATAATGTAACTATATATTGTGATATAATAATGGAGCAGTAACCGGTATTAGTTACATACATGTGGCTCCTAATATAACCCAGTCAGTGCATGTTATCACAGGTTACTGGGTAATACGTTATCCACTGATAATGTAAATATATATTGTGATATAATAATGGAGCAGTAACCGGTATTAGTTACGTACATGTGGCTCCTAATATAACCCAGTCAGTGCAGGTTATCACAGGTTACTGGGTAATACGTTATCCACTGATAATGTAAATATATATTGTGATATAATAATGGAGCAGTAACCGGTATTAGTTACACACATGTGGCTCCTAATATAACCCAGTCAGTGCAGGTTATCACAGGTTACTGGGTAATACGTTATCCACTGATAATGTAAATATATATTGTGATATAATAATGGAGCAGTAACCGGTATTAGTTACATACATGTGGCTCCTAATATAACCCAGTCAGTGCATGTTATCACAGGTTACTGGGTAATACGTTATCCACTGATAATGTAAATATATATTGTGATATAATAATGGAGCAGTAACCTTTATTAGTTACATACATGTGGCTCCTAATATAACCCAGTCAGTGCATGTTATCACAGGTTACTGGGTAATACGTTATCCACTGATAATGTAAATATATATTGTGATATAATAATGGAGCAGTAACCGCTATTAGTTACATACATGTGGCTCCTAATATAACCCAGTCAGTGCATGTTATCACAGGTTACTGGGTAATACGTTATCCACTGATAATGTAAATATATAACCCAGTCAGTGCATGTTATCACAGGTTACTGGGGTAATACGTTATCCACTGATAATGTAAATATATATTGTGATATAATAATGGAGCAGTAACCGGTATTAGTTACATACATGGGGCTCCTAATATAACCCAGTCAGTGCATGTTATCACAGGTTACTGGGTAATACGTTATCCACTGATAATGTAAATATATATTGTGATATAATAATGGAGCAGTAACCGGTATTAGTTACATACATGTGGCTCCTAATATAACCCAGTCAGTGCATGTTATCACAGGTTACTGGGTAATACGTTATCCACTGATAATGTAAATATATATTGTGATATAATAATGGAGCAGTAACCGGTATTAGTTACATACATGTGGCTCCTAATATAACCCAGTCAGTACATGTAATCACATGTTACTGGGTAATACGTTATCCACTGATAATGTAAATATATATTGTGATATAATAATGGAGCAGTAACCGGTATTAGTTACATACATGTGGCTCCTAATATAACCCAGTTAGTACATGTTATCACAGGTTACTGGGTAATACGTTATCCACTGATAATGTAACTATATATTGTGATATAATAATGGAGCAGTAACCGGTATTAGTTACATACATGTGGCTCCTAATATAACCCAGTCAGTGCATGTTATCACAGGTTACTGGGTAATACGTTATCCACTGATAATGTAAATATATATTGTGATATAATAATGGAGCAGTAACCGGTATTAGTTACGTACATGTGGCTCCTAATATAACCCAGTCAGTGCAGGTTATCACAGGTTACTGGGTAATACGTTATCCACTGATAATGTAAATATATATTGTGATATAATAATGGAGCAGTAACCGGTATTAGTTACATACATGTGGCTCCTAATATAACCCAGTCAGTGCAGGTTATCACAGGTTACTGGGTAATACGTTATCCACTGATAATGTAAATATATATTGTGATATAATAATGGAGCAGTAACCGGTATTAGTTACATACATGTGGCTCCTAATATAACCCAGTCAGTGCATGTTATCACAGGTTACTGGGTAATACGTTATCCACTGATAATGTAAATATATATTGTGATATAATAATGGAGCAGTAACCTGTATTAGTTACATACATGTGGCTCCTAATATAACCCAGTCAGTGCATGTTATCACAGGTTACTGGGTAATACGTTATCCACTGATAATGTAAATATATATTGTGATATAATAATGGAGCAGTAACCGCTATTAGTTACATACATGTGGCTCCTAATATAACCCAGTCAGTGCATGTTATCACAGGTTACTGGGTAATACGTTATCCACTGATAATGTAACTATATATTGTGATATAATAATGGAGCAGTAACCGGTATTAGTTACATACATGTGGCTCCTAATATAACCCAGTCAGTGCAGGTTATCACAGGTTACTGGGTAATACGTTATCCACTGATAATGTAAATATATATTGTGATATAATAATGGAGCAGTAACCTGTATTAGTTACATACATGTGGCTCCTAATATAACCCAGTCAGTGCATGTTATCACAGGTTACTGGGTAATACGTTATCCACTGATAATGTAACTATATATTGTGATATAATAATGGAGCAGTAACCGGTATTAGTTACATACATGTGGCTCCTAATATAACCCAGTCAGTACATGTTATCACAGGTTACTGGGTAATACGTTATCCACTGATAATGTTACTATATATTGTGATATAATAATGGAGCAGTAACCGGTATTAGTTACATACATGTGGCTCCTAATATAACCCAGTCAGTGCATGTTATCACAGGTTACTGGGTAATACGTTATCCACTGATAATGTAACTATATATTGTGATATAATAATGGAGCAGTAACCGGTATTAGTTACATACATGTGGCTCCTAATATAACCCAGTCAGTGCATGTTATCACAGGTTACTGGGTAATACGTTATCCACTGATAATGTAAATATATATTGTGATATAATAATGGAGCAGTAACCGGTATTAGTTACGCACATGTGGCTCCTAATATAACCCAGTCAGTGCAGGTTATCACAGGTTACTGGGTAATACGTTATCCACTGATAATGTAAATATATATTGTGATATAATAATGGAGCAGTAACCGGTATTAGTTACATACATGTGGCTCCTAATATAACCCAGTCAGTGCAGGTTATCACAGGTTACTGGGTAATACGTTATCCACTGATAATGTAAATATATATTGTGATATAATAATGGAGCAGTAACCGGTATTAGTTACATACATGTGGCTCCTAATATAACCCAGTCAGTGCATGTTATCACAGGTTACTGGGTAATACGTTATCCACTGATAATGTAAATATATATTGTGATATAATAATGGAGCAGTAACCTGTATTAGTTACATACATGTGGCTCCTAATATAACCCAGTCAGTGCATGTTATCACAGGTTACTGGGTAATACGTTATCCACTGATAATGTAAATATATATTGTGATATAATAATGGAGCAGTAACCGCTATTAGTTACATACATGTGGCTCCTAATATAACCCAGTCAGTGCATGTTATCACAGGTTACTGGGTAATACGTTATCCACTGATAATGTAACTATATATTGTGATATAATAATGGAGCAGTAACCGGTATTAGTTACATACATGTGGCTCCTAATATAACCCAGTCAGTGCAGGTTATCACAGGTTACTGGGTAATACGTTATCCACTGATAATGTAAATATATATTGTGATATAATAATGGAGCAGTAACCTGTATTAGTTACATACATGTGGCTCCTAATATAACCCAGTCAGTGCATGTTATCACAGGTTACTGGGTAATACGTTATCCACTGATAATGTAACTATATATTGTGATATAATAATGGAGCAGTAACCGGTATTAGTTACATACATGTGGCTCCTAATATAACCCAGTCAGTGCATGTTATCACAGGTTACTGGGTAATATGTTATCCACTGATAATGTTACTATATATTGTGATATAATAATGGAGCAGTAACCGGTATTAGTTACATACATGTGGCTCCTAATATAACCCAGTCAGTGCATGTTATCACAGGTTACTGGGTAATACGTTATCCACTGATAATGTAACTATATATTGTGATATAATAATGGAGCAGTAACCGGTATTAGTTACATACATGTGGCTCCTAATATAACCCAGTCAGTACATGTTATCACAGGTTACTGGGTAATACGTTATCCACTGATAATGTAAATATATATTGTGATATAATAATGGAGCAGTAACCGGTATTAGTTACATACATGTGGCTCCTAATATAACCCAGTCAGTGCATGTTATCACAGGTTACTGGGTAATACGTTATCCACTGATAATGTAACTATATATTGTGATATAATAATGGAGCAGTAACCGGTATTAGTTACATACATGTGGCTCCTAATATAACCCAGTCAGTGCATGTTATCACAGGTTACTGGGTAATACGTTATCCACTGATAATGTAACTATATATTGTGATATAATAATGGAGCAGTAACCGGTATTAGTTACATACATGTGGCTCCTAATATAACCCAGTCAGTGCATGTTATCACAGGTTACTGGGTAATACGTTATCCACTGATAATGTAAATATATATTGTGATATAATAATGGAGCAGTAACCGGTATTAGTTACATACATGTGGCTCCTAATATAACCCAGTCAGTGCAGGTTATCACAGGTTACTGGGTAATACGTTATCCACTGATAATGTAAATATATATTGTGATATAATAATGGAGCAGTAACCGGTATTAGTTACATACATGTGGCTCCTAATATAACCCAGTCAGTGCAGGTTATCACAGGTTACTGGGTAATACGTTATCCACTGATAATGTAACTATATATTGTGATATAATAATGGAGCAGTAACCGGTATTAGTTACATACATGTGGCTCCTAATATAACCCAGTCAGTACATGTTATCACAGGTTACTGGGTAATACGTTATCCACTGATAATGTAAATATATATTGTGATATAATAATGGAGCAGTAACCGGTATTAGTTACATACATGTGGCTCCTAATATAACCCAGTCAGTGCATGTTATCACAGGTTACTGGGTAATACGTTATCCACTGATAATGTAAATATATATTGTGATATAATAATGGAGCAGTAACCGGTATTAGTTACATACATGTGGCTCCTAATATAACCCAGTCAGTGCATGTTATCACAGGTTACTGGGTAATACGTTATCCACTGATAATGTAAATATATATTGTGATATAATAATGGAGCAGTAACCGGTATTAGTTACATACATGTGGCTCCTAATATAACCCAGTCAGTGCATGTTATCACAGGTTACTGGGTAATACGTTATCCACTGATAATGTAAATATATATTGTGATATAATAATGGAGCAGTAACCGGTATTAGTTACATACATGTGGCTCCTAATATAACCCAGTCAGTGCATGTTATCACAGGTTACTGGGTAATACGTTATCCACTGATAATGTAACTATATATTGTGATATAATAATGGAGCAGTAACCGGTATTAGTTACATACATGTGGCTCCTAATATAACCCAGTCAGTGCATGTTATCACAGGTTACTGGGTAATACGTTATCCACTGATAATGTAAATATATATTGTGATATAATAATGGAGCAGTAACCGGTATTAGTTACATACATGTGGCTCCTAATATAACCCAGTCAGTGCATGTTATCACAGGTTACTGGGTAATACGTTATCCACTGATAATGTAACTATATATTGTGATATAATAATGGAGCAGTAACCGGTATTAGTTACATACATGTGGCTCCTAATATAACCCAGTCAGTGCATGTTATCACAGGTTACTGGGTAATACGTTATCCACTGATAATGTAAATATATATTGTGATATAATAATGGAGCAGTAACCGGTATTAGTTACATACATGTGGCTCCTAATATAAGCCAGTCAGTGCATGTTATCACAGGTTACTGGGTAATACGTTATCCACTGATAATGTAACTATATATTGTGATATAATAATGGAGCAGTAACCGGTATTAGTTACATACATGTGGCTCCTAATATAACCCAGTCAGTGCATGTTATCACAGGTTACTGGGTAATACGTTATCCACTGATAATGTAACTATATATTGTGATATAATAATGGAGCAGTAACCGGTATTAGTTACATACATGTGGCTCCTAATATAACCCAGTCAGTACATGCTATCACAGGTTACTGGGTAATACGTTATCCACTGATAATGTAAATATATATTGTGATATAATAATGGAGCAGTAACCGGTATTAGTTACATACATGGGGCTCCTAATATAACCCAGTCAGTACATGTTATCACAGGTTACTGGGTAATACGTTATCCACTGATAATGTAACTATATATTGTGATATAATAATGGAGCAGTAACCGGTATTAGTTACATACATGTGGCTCCTAATATAACCCAGTCAGTGCATGTTATCACAGGTTACTGGGTAATACGTTATCCACTGATAATGTAACTATATATTGTGATATAATAATGGAGCAGTAACCGGTATTAGTTACATACATGTGGCTCCTAATATAACCCAGTCAGTGCATGTTATCACAGGTTACTGGGTAATACGTTATCCACTGATAATGTAACTATATATTGTGATATAATAATGGAGCAGTAACCGGTATTAGTTACATACATGTGGCTCCTAATATAACCCAGTCAGTGCATGTTATCACAGGTTACTGGGTAATACGTTATCCACTGATAATGTAACTATATATTGTGATATAATAATGGAGCAGTAACCGGTATTAGTTACATACATGTGGCTCCTAATATAACCCAGTCAGTGCATGTTATCACAGGTTACTGGGTAATACGTTATCCACTGATAATGTAAATATATATTGTGATATAATAATGGAGCAGTAACCGGTATTAGTTACATACATGTGGCTCCTAATATAACCCAGTCAGTACATGTTATCACAGGTTACTGGGTAATACGTTATCCACTGATAATGTAAATATATATTGTGATATAATAATGGAGCAGTAACCGGTATTAGTTACATACATGTGGCTCCTAATATAACCCAGTCAGTGCATGTTATCACAGGTTACTGGGTAATACGTTATCCACTGATAATGTAAATATATATTGTGATATAATAATGGAGCAGTAACCGGTATTAGTTACATACATGTGGCTCCTAATATAACCCAGTCAGTGCATGTTATCACAGGTTACTGGGTAATACGTTATCCACTGATAATGTAAATATATATTGTGATATAATAATGGAGCAGTAACCGGTATTAGTTACATACATGTGGCTCCTAATATAACCCAGTCAGTGCATGTTATCACAGGTTACTGGGTAATACGTTATCCACTGATAATGTAAATATATATTGTGATATAATAATGGAGCAGTAACCGGTATTAGTTACATACATGTGGCTCCTAATATAAGCCAGTCAGTGCATGTTATCACAGGTTACTGGGTAATACGTTATCCACTGATAATGTAACTATATATTGTGATATAATAATGGAGCAGTAACCGGTATTAGTTACATACATGTGGCTCCTAATATAACCCAGTCAGTGCATGTTATCACAGGTTACTGGGTAATACGTTATCCACTGATAATGTAACTATATATTGTGATATAATAATGGAGCAGTAACCGGTATTAGTTACATACATGTGGCTCCTAATATAACCCAGTCAGTACATGTTATCACAGGTTACTGGGTAATACGTTATCCACTGATAATGTAAATATATATTGTGATATAATAATGGAGCAGTAACCGGTATTAGTTACATACATGGGGCTCCTAATATAACCCAGTCAGTACATGTTATCACAGGTTACTGGGTAATACGTTATCCACTGATAATGTAACTATATATTGTGATATAATAATGGAGCAGTAACCGGTATTAGTTACATACATGGGGCTCCTAATATAACCCAGTCAGTGCATGTTATCACAGGTTACTGGGTAATACGTTATCCACTGATAATGTAACTATATATTGTGATATAATAATGGAGCAGTAACCGGTATTAGTTACATACATGGGGCTCCTAATATAACCCAGTCAGTGCATGTTATCACAGGTTACTGGGTAATACGTTATCCACTGATAATGTAAATATATATTGTGATATAATAATGGAGCAGTAACCGGTATTAGTTACATACATGTGGCTCCTAATATAAGCCAGTCAGTGCATGTTATCACAGGTTACTGGGTAATACGTTATCCACTGATAATGTAACTATATATTGTGATATAATAATGGAGCAGTAACCAGTATTAGTTACATACATGTGGCTCCTAATATAACCCAGTCAGTGCATGTTATCACAGGTTACTGGGTAATACGTTATCCACTGATAATGTAACTATATATTGTGATATAATAATGGAGCAGTAACCGGTATTAGTTACATACATGTGGCTCCTAATATAACCCAGTCAGTACATGTTATCACAGGTTACTGGGTAATACGTTATCCACTGATAATGTAAATATATATTGTGATATAATAATGGAGCAGTAACCGGTATTAGTTACATACATGTGGCTCCTAATATAACCCAGTCAGTGCATGTTATCACAGGTTACTGGGTAATACGTTATCCACTGATAATGTAAATATATATTGTGATATAATAATGGAGCAGTAACCGGTATTAGTTACATACATGTGGCTCCTAATATAACCCAGTCAGTGCATGTTATCACAGGTTACTGGGTAATACGTTATCCACTGATAATGTAACTATATATTGTGATATAATAATGGAGCAGTAACCGGTATTAGTTACATACATGTGGCTCCTAATATAACCCAGTCAGTGCATGTTATCACAGGTTACTGGGTAATACGTTATCCACTGATAATGTAACTATATATTGTGATATAATAATGGAGCAGTAACCGGTATTAGTTACATACATGTGGCTCCTAATATAACCCAGTCAGTGCATGTTATCACAGGTTACTGGGTAATACGTTATCCACTGATAATGTAACTATATATTGTGATATAATAATGGAGCAGTAACCGGTATTAGTTACATACATGTGGCTCCTAATATAACCCAGTCAGTGCATGTTATCACAGGTTACTGGGTAATACGTTATCCACTGATAATGTAACTATATATTGTGATATAATAATGGAGCAGTAACCGGTATTAGTTACATACATGTGGCTCCTAATATAACCCAGTCAGTGCAGGTTATCACAGGTTACTGGGTAATACGTTATCCACTGATAATGTAACTATATATTGTGATATAATAATGGAGCAGTAACCGGTATTAGTTACATACATGTGGCTCCTAATATAACCCAGTCAGTACATGTTATCACAGGTTACTGGGTAATACGTTATCCACTGATAATGTAAATATATATTGTGATATAATAATGGAGCAGTAACCGGTATTAGTTACATACATGTGGCTCCTAATATAACCCAGTCAGTGCATGTTATCACAGGTTACTGGGTAATACGTTATCCACTGATAATGTAAATATATAACCCAGTCAGTGCATGTTATCACAGGTTACTGGGGTAATACGTTATCCACTGATAATGTAAATATATATTGTGATATAATAATGGAGCAGTAACCGGTATTAGTTACATACATGGGGCTCCTAATATAACCCAGTCAGTGCATGTTATCACATGTTACTGGGTAATACGTTATCCACTGATAATGTAAATATATATTGTGATATAATAATGGAGCAGTAACCGGTATTAGTTACATACATGTGGCTCCTAATATAACCCAGTCAGTGCATGTTATCACAGGTTACTGGGTAATACGTTATCCACTGATAATGTAAATATATATTGTGATATAATAATGGAGCAGTAACCGGTATTAGTTACATACATGTGGCTCCTAATATAACCCAGTCAGTACATGTTATCACAGGTTACTGGGTAATACGTTATCCACTGATAATGTAAATATATATTGTGATATAATAATGGAGCAGTAACCGGTATTAGTTACATACATGTGGCTCCTAATATAACCCAGTCAGTACATGTTATCACAGGTTACTGGGTAATACGTTATCCACTGATAATGTAACTATATATTGTGATATAATAATGGAGCAGTAACCGGTATTAGTTACATACATGTGGCTCCTAATATAACCCAGTCAGTGCATGTTATCACAGTTTACTGGGTAATACGTTATCCACTGATAATGTAAATATATATTGTGATATAATAATGGAGCAGTAACCGGTATTAGTTACGTACATGTGGCTCCTAATATAACCCAGTCAGTGCAGGTTATCACAGGTTACTGGGTAATACGTTATCCACTGATAATGTAAATATATATTGTGATATAATAATGGAGCAGTAACCGGTATTAGTTACATACATGTGGCTCCTAATATAACCCAGTCAGTGCAGGTTATCACAGGTTACTGGGTAATACGTTATCCACTGATAATGTAAATATATATTGTGATATAATAATGGAGCAGTAACCGGTATTAGTTACATACATGTGGCTCCTAATATAACCCAGTCAGTGCATGTTATCACAGGTTACTGGGTAATACGTTATCCACTGATAATGTAAATATATATTGTGATATAATAATGGAGCAGTAACCTGTATTAGTTACATACATGTGGCTCCTAATATAACCCAGTCAGTGCATGTTATCACAGGTTACTGGGTAATACGTTATCCACTGATAATGTAAATATATATTGTGATATAATAATGGAGCAGTAACCGCTATTAGTTACATACATGTGGCTCCTAATATAACCCAGTCAGTGCATGTTATCACAGGTTACTGGGTAATACGTTATCCACTGATAATGTAACTATATATTGTGATATAATAATGGAGCAGTAACCGGTATTAGTTACATACATGTGGCTCCTAATATAACCCAGTCAGTGCAGGTTATCACAGGTTACTGGGTAATACGTTATCCACTGATAATGTAAATATATATTGTGATATAATAATGGAGCAGTAACCTGTATTAGTTACATACATGTGGCTCCTAATATAACCCAGTCAGTGCATGTTATCACAGGTTACTGGGTAATACGTTATCCACTGATAATGTAACTATATATTGTGATATAATAATGGAGCAGTAACCGGTATTAGTTACATACATGTGGCTCCTAATATAACCCAGTCAGTGCATGTTATCACAGGTTACTGGGTAATACGTTATCCACTGATAATGTTACTATATATTGTGATATAATAATGGAGCAGTAACCGGTATTAGTTACATACATGTGGCTCCTAATATAACCCAGTCAGTGCATGTTATCACAGGTTACTGGGTAATACGTTATCCACTGATAATGTAACTATATATTGTGATATAATAATGGAGCAGTAACCGGTATTAGTTACATACATGTGGCTCCTAATATAACCCAGTCAGTGCATGTTATCACAGGTTACTGGGTAATACGTTATCCACTGATAATGTAAATATATATTGTGATATAATAATGGAGCAGTAACCGGTATTAGTTACGTACATGTGGCTCCTAATATAACCCAGTCAGTGCAGGTTATCACAGGTTACTGGGTAATACGTTATCCACTGATAATGTAAATATATATTGTGATATAATAATGGAGCAGTAACCGGTATTAGTTACATACATGTGGCTCCTAATATAACCCAGTCAGTGCAGGTTATCACAGGTTACTGGGTAATACGTTATCCACTGATAATGTAAATATATATTGTGATATAATAATGGAGCAGTAACCGGTATTAGTTACATACATGTGGCTCCTAATATAACCCAGTCAGTGCATGTTATCACAGGTTACTGGGTAATACGTTATCCACTGATAATGTAAATATATATTGTGATATAATAATGGAGCAGTAACCTGTATTAGTTACATACATGTGGCTCCTAATATAACCCAGTCAGTGCATGTTATCACAGGTTACTGGGTAATACGTTATCCACTGATAATGTAAATATATATTGTGATATAATAATGGAGCAGTAACCGGTATTGGTTACATACATGTGGCTCCTAATATAACCCAGTCAGTGCATGTTATCACAGGTTACTGGGTAATACGTTATCCACTGATAATGTAAATATATATTGTGATATAATAATGGAGCAGTAACCTGTATTAGTTACATACATGTGGCTCCTAATATAACCCAGTCAGTGCATGTTATCACAGGTTACTGGGTAATACGTTATCCACTGATAATGTAAATATATATTGTGATATAATAATGGAGCAGTAACCGCTATTAGTTACGTACATGTGGCTCCTAATATAACCCAGTCAGTGCATGTTATCACAGGTTACTGGGTTATACGTTATCCACTGATAATGTAACTATATATTGTGATATAATAATGGAGCAGTAACCGGTATTAGTTACATACATGTGGCTCCTAATATAACCCAGTCAGTGCAGGTTATCACAGGTTACTGGGTAATACGTTATCCACTGATAATGTAAATATATATTGTGATATAATAATGGAGCAGTAACCTGTATTAGTTACATACATGTGGCTCCTAATATAAGCCAGTCAGTGCATGTTATCACAGGTTACTGGGTAATACGTTATCCACTGATAATGTAACTATATATTGTGATATAATAATGGAGCAGTAACCGGTATTAGTTACATACATGTGGCTCCTAATATAACCCAGTCAGTACATGTTATCACAGGTTACTGGGTAATACGTTATCCACTGATAATGTAAATATATATTGTGATATAATAATGGAGCAGTAACCGGTATTAGTTACATACATGTGGCTCCTAATATAACCCAGTCAGTGCATGTTATCACAGGTTACTGGGTAATACGTTATCCACTGATAATGTAACTATATATTGTGATATAATAATGGAGCAGTAACCGGTTATTAGTTACATACATGTGGCTCCTAATATAACCCAGTCAGTGCATGTTATCACAGGTTACTGGGTAATACGTTATCCACTGATAATGTAACTATATATTGTGATATAATAATGGAGCAGTTACCGGTATTAGTTACATACATGTGGCTCCTAATATAACCCAGTCAGTGCATGTTATCACAGGTTACTGGGTAATACGTTATCCACTGATAATGTAAATATATATTGTGATATAATAATGGAGCAGTAACCGGTATTAGTTACATACATGTGGCTCCTAATATAACCCAGTCAGTGCAGGTTATCCCAGGTTACTGGGTAATACGTTATCCACTGATAATGTAAATATATATTGTGATATAATAATGGAGCAGTAACCGGTATTAGTTACATACATGTGGCTCCTAATATAACCCAGTCAGCGCATGTTATCACAGGTTACTGGGTAATACGTTATCCACTGATAATGTAAATATATATTGTGATATAATAATGGAGCAGTAACCGGTATTAGTTACATACATGTGGCTCCTAATATAACCCAGTCAGTGCATGTTATCACAGGTTACTGGGTAATACGTTATCCACTGATAATGTAAATATATATTGTGATATAATAATGGAGCAGTAACCGGTATTAGTTACATACATGTGGCTCCTAATATAACCCAGTCAGTGCAGGTTATCACAGGTTACTGGGTAATACGTTATCCACTGATAATGTAAATATATATTGTGATATAATAATGGAGCAGTAACCGGTATTAGTTACATACATGTGGCTCCTAATATAACCCAGTCAGTGCAGGTTATCACAGGTTACTGGGTAATACGTTATCCACTGATAATGTAAATATATATTGTGATATAATAATGGAGCAGTAACCGGTATTAGTTACATACATGTGGCTCCTAATATAACCCAGTCAGTGCATGTTATCACATGTTACTGGGGTAATACGTTATCCACTGATAATGTAAATATATATTGTGATATAATAATGGAGCAGTAACCGGTATTAGTTACATACATGTGGCTCCTAATATAAGCCAGTCAGTACATGTTATCCACTGATAATGTAAATATATATTGTGATATAATAATGGAGCAGTAACCGGTATTAGTTACATACATGGGGCTCCTAATATAACCCAGTCAGTACATGTTCTCACAGGTTACTGGGTAATACGTTATCCACTGATAATGTAAATATATATTGTGATATAATAATGGAGCAGTAACCGGTATTAGTTACATACATGTGACTCCTAATATAACCCAGTCAGTGCATGTTATCACAGGTTACTGGGTAATACGTTATCCACTGATAATGTAAATATATATTGTGATATAATAATGGAGCAGTAACCGGTATTAGTTACATACATGGGGCTCCTAATATAACCCAGTCAGTACATGTTCTCACAGGTTACTGGGTAATACGTTATCCACTGATAATGTAAATATATATTGTGATATTATAATGGAGCAGTAACCGGTATTAGTTACATACATGTGGCTCCTAATATAAGCCAGTCAGCGCATGTTATCACAGGTTACTGGGTAATACGTTATCCACTGATAATGTAAATATATATTGTGATATAATAATGGAGCAGTAACCGGTATTAGTTACTTACATGTGGCTCCTAATATAACCCAGTCAGTGCATGTTATCACAGGTTACTGGGTAATACGTTATCCACTGATAATGTAAATATATATTGTGATATAATAATGGAGCAGTAACCGGTATTAGTTACATACATGTGGCTCCTAATATAACCCAGTCAGTGCATGTTATCACAGGTTACTGGGTAATACGTTATCCACTGATAATGTAAATATATATTGTGATATAATAATGGAGCAGTAACCGGTATTAGTTACATACATGTGGCTCCTAATATAACCCAGTCAGTACATGTTATCACAGGTTACTGGGTAATACGTTATCCACTGATAATGTAAATATATATTGTGATATAATAATGGAGCAGTAACCGGTATTAGTTACATACATGTGGCTCCTAATATAACCCAGTCAGTACATGTTATCACAGGTTACTGGGTAATACGTTATCCACTGATAATGTAAATATATATTGTGATATAATAATGGAGCAGTAACCGGTATTAGTTACATACATGTGACTCCTAATATAACCCAGTCAGTGCATGTTATCACAGGTTACTGGGTAATACGTTATCCACTGATAATGTAAATATATATTGTGATATAATAATGGAGCAGTAACCGGTATTAGTTACATACATGTGGCTCCTAATATAACCCAGTCAGTGCATGTTATCACAGGTTACTGGGTAATACGTTATCCACTGATAATGTAACTATATATTGTGATATAATAATGGAGCAGTAACCGGTATTAGTTACATACATGTGGCTCCTAATATAAGCCAGTCAGTGCATGTTATCACAGGTTACTGGGTAATACGTTATCCACTGATAATGTAAATATATATTGTGATATAATAATGGAGCAGTAACTGGTATTAGTTACATACATGTGGCTCCTAATATAACCCAGTCAGTGCATGTTATCACAGGTTACTGGGTAATACGTTATCCACTGATAATGTAAATATATATTGTGATATAATAATGGAGCAGTAACCGGTATTAGTTACATACATGTGGTTCCTAATATAACCCAGTCAGTGCATGTTATCACAGGTTACTGGGTAATACGTTATCCACTGATAATGTAACTATATATTGTGATATAATATTGGAGCAGTAACCGGTATTAGTTACATACATGTGGCTCCTAATATAACCCAGTCAGTACATGTTATCACAGGTTACTGGGTAATACGTTATCCACTGATAATGTAACTATATATTGTGATATAATAATGGAGCAGTAACCGGTATTAGTTACATACATGTGGCTCCTAATATAACCCAGTCAGCGCATGTTATCACAGGTTACTGGGTAATACGTTATCCACTGATAATGTAAATATATATTGTGATATAATAATGGAGCAGTAACCGGTATCAGTTACATACATGTGGCTCCTAATATAACCCAGTCAGCGCATGTTATCACAGGTTACTGGGTAATACGTTATCCACTGATAATGTAAATATATATTGTGATATAATAATGGAGCAGTAACCGGTATTAGTTACATACATGTGGCTCCTAATATAACCCAGTCAGTGCATGTTATCACAGGTTACTGGGTAATACGTTATCCACTGATAATGTAAATATATATTGTGATATAATAATGGAGCAGTAACCGGTATTAGTTACATACATGTGGCTCCTAATATAACCCAGTCAGCGCATGTTATCACAGGTTACTGGGTAATACGTTATCCACTGATAATGTAAATATATATTGTGATATAATAATGGAGCAGTAACCGGTATTAGTTACATACATGTAGCTCCTAATATAAGCCAGTCAGTGCATGTTATCACAGGTTACTGGGTAATACGTTATCCACTGATAATGTAACTATATATTGTGATATAATAATGGAGCAGTAACCGGTATTAGTTACATACATGTGGCTCCTTATATAACCCAGTCAGTACATGTTATCACAGGTTACTGGGTAATACGTTATCCACTGATAATGTAACTATATATTGTGATATAATAATGGAGCAGTAACCGGTATTAGTTACATACATGTGGCTCCTTATATAACCCAGTCAGTACATGTTATCACAGGTTACTGGGTAATACGTTATCCACTGATAATGTAAATATATATTGTGATATAATAATGGAGCCGTAACCGGTATTAGTTACATACATGGGGCTCCTAATATAACCCAGTCAGTGCATGTTATCACAGGTTACTGGGTAATACGTTATCCACTGATAATCTAAATATATATTGTGATATAATAATGGAGCAGTAACCGGTATTAGTTACATACATGTGGCTCCTAATATAACCCAGTCAGTGCATGTTATCACAGGTTACTGGGTAATACGTTATCCACTGATGATGTAAATATATATTGTGATATAATAATGGAGCAGTAACCGGTATTAGTTACATACATGGGGCCCCTAATATAACCCAGTCAGTGCATGTTATCACAGGTTACTGGGTAATACGTTATCCACTGATAATGTAAATATATATTGTGATATAATAATGGAGCAGTAACCGCTATTAGTTACATACATGTGGCTCCTAATATAACCCAGTCAGTGCATGTTATCACAGGTTA
This sequence comes from Pelodytes ibericus, assembly GCA_036172795.1. Taxonomy (NCBI): domain Eukaryota; kingdom Metazoa; phylum Chordata; class Amphibia; order Anura; family Pelodytidae; genus Pelodytes; species Pelodytes ibericus. The sequence goes on along the minus strand of CM069861.1, from coordinate 215,813,344 downwards.
CTGGGTAATACGTTATCCACTGATAATGTAAATATATATTGTGATATAATAATGGAGCAGTAACCGGTATTAGTTACATACATGGGGCTCCTAATATAACCCAGTCAGTGCATGTTATCACAGGTTACTGGGTAATACGTTATCCACTGATAATGTAAATATATATTGTGATATAATAATGGAGCAGTAACCGGTATTAGTTACATACATGTGTCTCCTAATATAACCCAGTCAGTGCATGTTATCACAGGTTACTAGGTAATACGTTATCCACTGATAATGTAAATATATATTGTGATATAATAATGGAGCAGTAACCGGTATTAGTTACATACATGTGGCTCCTAATATAACCCAGTCAGTGCATGTTATCACAGGTTACTGGGTAATACGTTATCCACTGATAATGTAAATATATATTGTGATATAATAACGGAGCAGTAACCGGTATTAGTTACATACATGGGGCTCCTAATATAACCCAGTCAGTGCATGTTATCACAGGTTACTGGGTAATACGTTATCCACTGATAATGTAACTATATATTGTGATATAATAATGGAGCAGTAACCGGTATTAGTTACATACATGTGGCTCCTAATATAACCCAGTCAGTGCATGTTATCACAGGTTACTGGGTAATACGTTATCCACTGATAATGTAAATATATATTGTGATATAATAATGGAGCAGTAACCGGTATTAGTTACATACATGTGGCTCCTAATATAACCCAGTCAGTTCATGTTATCACAGGTTACTGGGTAATACGTTATCCACTGATAATGTAAATATATATTGTGATATAATAATGGAGCAGTAACCGGTATTAGTTACATACATGTGGCTCCTAATATAACCCAGTCAGTACATGTTATCACAGGTTACTGGGTAATACGTTATCCACTGATAATGTAACTATATATTGTGATATAATAATGGAGCAGTAACCGGTATTAGTTACATACATGTGGCTCCTAATATAACCCAGTCAGTGCATGTTATCACAGGTTACTGAGTAATACGTTATCCACTGATAATGTAACTATATATTGTGATATAATAATGGAGCAGTAACCGGTATTAGTTACATACATGGGGCTCCTAATATAACCCAGTCAGTGCATGTTATCACAGGTTACTGGTTAATACGTTATCCACTGATAATGTAAATATATATTGTGATATAATAATGGAGCAGTAACCGGTATTAGTTACATACATGTGGCTCCTAATATAACCCAGTCAGTGCATGTTATCACAGGTTACTGGGTAATACGTTATCCACTGATAATGTAAATATATATTGTGATATAATAATGGAGCAGTAACTGGTATTAGTTACATACATATGGCTCCTAATATAACCCAGTCAGTGCATGTTATCACAGGTTACTGGGTAATACGTTATCCACTGATAATGTAAATATATATTGTGATATAATAATGGAGCAGTAACCGGTATTAGTTACATACATGTGGCTCCTAATATAACCCAGTCAGTACATGTTATCACAGGTTACTGGGTAATACGTTATCCACTGATAATGTAAATATATATTGTGATATAATAATGGAGCAGTAACCGGTATTAGTTACATACATGTGGCTCCTAATATAAGCCAGTCAGTGCATGTTATCACAGGTTACTGGGTAATACGTTATCCACTGATAATGTAAATATATATTGTGATATAATAATGGAGCAGTAACCGGTATTAGTTACATACATGTGGCTCCTAATATAAGCCAGTCAGTGCATGTTATCACAGGTTACTGGGGTAATACGTTATCCACTGATAATGTAAATATATATTGTGATATAATAATGGAGCAGTAACCGGTATTAGTTACATACATGTGGCTCCTAATATAAGCCAGTCAGTGCATGTTATCACAGGTTACTGGGGTAATACGTTATCCACTGATAATGTAAATATATATTGTGATATAATAATGGAGCAGTAACCGGTATTAGTTACATACATGTGGCTCCTAATATAAGCCAGTCAGTGCATGTTATCACAGGTTACTGGGTAATACGTTATCCACTGATAATGTAACTATATATTGTGATATAATAATGGAGCAGTAACTGGTATTAGTTACATACATGTGGCTCCTAATATAACCCAGTCAGTACATGTTATCACAGGTTACTGGGTAATACGTTATCCACTGATAATGTAAATATATATTGTGATATAATAATGGAGCAGTAACCGGTATTAGTTACATACATGTGGTATGAGTCAATCTGACATGGGGTTAATACACAGGAAGCCAGGACTGGACAGATTACCATGGCGACCAGGAAATGAGACCCCGCGCCCCCCACCGCTAGGACGAGGGGGTAAAGTGTCAGCTCCGCCCCCTGGCGCCAGTCACATGACATCCGGGCGCTCAGCAGGGTGGCAGGCGGACATGGTCTGTGCCCGGCCCACCAGGCTGCGATGGAAGCGACCCCCTCCCCTGCAATGAGCTAAATCAGCAGGGACGGGAGACGTATTGAACCTTATATTTCTGTAAGAAAAAGACCAAACTGCTCGCTTGTGACGGTCCGTCAGTGTGACAGTGTGTCCGTGACTGTAACAGACTGTGTGTCGGTGTGTACGTGACTGTAACAGACTGTGTGTCGGTGTGTCTGTGACTGTAACAGACTGTGTGTCGGTGTGTCCGTGACTGTAACAGACTGTGTGTCGGTGTGTCCGTGACTGTAACAGACTGTGTGTCGGTGTGTCCGTGACTGTAACAGACTGTGTGTCGGTGTGTACGTGACTGTAACAGACTGTGTGTCGGTGTGTACGTGACTGTAACAGACTGTGTGTCGGTGTGTACGTGACTGTGAGTGTAACAGACTGTGTGTACAGGACTCTAACAGTTCATCCCTAAGGTGTTTGATGGAGCTGAGGTCAGGGCTGAGTGTGGCCAGTCATTTTCTTCCAAACTCATCCAGCCATGTCTTTATGGACCTTGTTCTGTGCACTGGGCGCAGTCAGCCTTCCCCAAACTGTTCCTGCAAAGCTGGAAGCATAGCATTGTCCAAAATGTCTTGGTATGCTGAAGCATTAAGGTTTCCCTTCATTGGAAGTGGTATGGGGTCTAGCCCAACAGCCCCCATACCATTATACCTCCTCCACCATCTATACAGTTGGCACAATGCAGTCAGCCAGGTAACGATCTTCAGGCATCTGCCAAACCCAGACTCGCACAGTGAAGCGTGATTACTTCACAGAACATGTTTCCACTTCTCCAGAGTCCAGTGGCGGCATGCTTTACACCACTCGATCCGACGCTTGGCATTGGTGATGTGAGGCTTGCATGCAGCTACTCCAGAGTCCAGTGATGGCATGCTTTACACCACTCGATCCAATGCTTGGCATTGTACTTGGTGATGTGAGGCTTGCATGCAGCTGCTCCAGAGTCCAGTGGCGGCATGCTTTACACCACTTGATCCGATGCTTGGCATTGTACTTGGTGATGTGAGGCTTGCATGCAGCTGCTCCAGAGTCCAGTGGTGGCATGCTATACACCCCTCGATCTGACGCTTGGCATTGTACTTGGTGATGTGAGGCTTGCATGCAGCTGCTCCAGAGCCCAGTGGTGGCATGCGTTACACCACTTGATCCAATGCTTGGCATTGTACTTTGTGATGTGAGGCTTGCATGCAGCTGCTCCAGAGTCCAGTGGCGGCATGCTTTACACCACTCGATCCGATGCTTGGCATTGTACTTGGTGATGTGAGGCTTGCATGCAGCTGCTCCAGAGCCCAGTGGTGGCGTGCTTTACACCACTCGATCCGACGCTTGGCATTGTACTTGGTGATGTGTGGCTTGCATGCAGCTGCTCCAAAGTCCAGTGGTGGCATGCTTTACATCACTCGATCCAATGCTTGGCATTGTACTTGGTGATGTGAGGCTTGCATGCAGCTGCTCCAGAGCCCAGTGGTGGCGTGCTTTACACCACTCGATCCGACGCTTGGCATTGTACTTGGTGATGTGAGGCTTGCATGCAGCTGCTCCAGAGTCCAGTGGTGGCATGCTTTACATCACTCGATCCAATGCTTGGCATTGTACTTTGTGATGTGAGACTTGCATACAGCTGCTCCAGAGCCCAGTGGTGGCATGCGTTACACCACTCGATCCAATGCTTGGCATTGTACTTTGTGATGTGAGGCTTGCATGCAGCTGCTCCAGAGTCCAGTGGCGGCATGCTTTACACCACTCGATCCGATGCTTGGCATTGTACTTGGTGATGTGAGGCTTGCATGCAGCTGCTCCAGAGCCCAGTGGTGGCGTGCTTTACACCACTCGATCCGACGCTTGGCATTGTACTTGGTGATGTGAGGCTTGCATGCAGCTGCTCCAGAGTCCAGTGGTGGCATGCTTTACACCACTCGATCCGACGCTTGGCATTGTACTTGGTGATGTGAGGCTTGCATGCAGCTGCTCCAGAGTCCAGTGGTGGCGTGCTTTACACCACTCGATCCGATGCTTGGCATTGTACTTGGTGATTTGAGGCTTGCATGCAGCTGCTCCAGAGTCCAGTGGTGGCGTGCTTTACACCACTCGATCCGATGCTTGGCATTGTACTTGGTGATGGGTGATGTGAGGCTTGCATGCAGCTGCTCCAGAGTCCAGTGGTGGCATGCTTTACATCACTCGATCCAATGCTTGGCATTGTACTTGGTGATGTGAGACTTGCATACAGCTGCTCCAGAGTCCAGTGGCGGCATGCTTTACATCACTCGATCCAATGCTTGGCATTGTACTTGGTGATGTGATGCTTGCATGCAGCTGCTCCAGAGCCCAGTGGTGGCATGCGTTACACCACTCGATCCAATGCTTGGCATTGTACTTGGTGATGTGATGCTTGCATGCAGCTGCTCCAGAGTCCAGTGGCGGCATGCTTTACACCACTCGATCCGATGCTTGGCATTGTACTTGGTGATGTGAGGCTTGGATGCAGCTGCTCCAGAGTCCAGTAGTGGCATGCTTTACACCACTCGATCCAATGCTTGGCATTGTACTTGGTGATGTGATGCTTGCATGCAGCTGCTCCAGAGTCCAGTGGCGGCATGCTTTACACCACTCGATCCGACGCTTGGCATTGTACTTGGTGATGTGAGGCTTGCATGCAGCTGCTCCAGAGTCCAGTGGCGGCGTGCTTTACACCACTCGATCCGATGCTTGGCATTGTACTTGGTGATGTGAGGCTTGCATGCAGCTGCTCCAGAGCCCAGTGGTGGCGTGCTTTACACCACTCGATCCGACGCTTGGCATTGTACTTGGTGATGTGAGGCTTGCATGCAGCTGCTCCAGAGTCCAGTAGTGGCATGCTTTACACCACTCGATCCGACGCTTGGCATTGTACTTGGTGATGTGAGGCTTGCATGCAGCTGCTCCAGAGCCCAGTGGTGGCGTGCTTTACACCACTCGATCCGACGCTTGGCATTGTACTTGGTGATGTGAGGCTTGCATGCAGCTGCTCCAGAGTCCAGTGGTGGCATGCTATACACCCCTCGATCCGACGCTTGGCATTGTACTTGGTGATGTGAGGCTTGCATGCAGCTGCTCCAGAGTCCAGAGACTGCATGCTTTACACCACTCGATCCGACGCTTGGCATTGTACTTGGTGATGTGAGGCTTGCATGCAGCTGCTCCAGAGTCCAGTGGCGGCATGCTATACACCACTCGATCCAATGCTTGGCATTGTACTTGGTAATGTGAGACTTGCATACAGCTGCTCCAGAGTCCAGTGGCGGCATGCTTTACATCACTCGATCCAATGCTTGGCATTGTACTTGGTGATGTGATGCTTGCATGCAGCTGCTCCAGAGCCCAGTGGTGGCATGCGTTACACCACTCGATCCAATTCTTGGCATTGTACTTGGTGATGTGAGGCTTGCATGAAGCTGCTCCAGAGTCCAGTGGCGTCATGCTTTACACCACTCGATCCGACGCTTGGCATTGTACTTGGTGATGTGAGACTTGCATACAGCTGCTCCAGAGTCCAGTGGCGGCATGCTTTACATCACTCGATCCAATGCTTGGCATTGTACTTGGTGATGTGAGACTTGCATACAGCTGCTCCAGAGTCCAGTGGCGGCATGCTTTACATCACTCGATCCAATGCTTGGCATTGTACTTGGTGATGTGATGCTTGCATGCAGCTGCTCCAGAGCCCAGTGGTGGCATGCGTTACACCACTTGATCCAATGCTTGGCATTGTACTTTGTGATGTGAGGCTTGCATGCAGCTGCTCCAGAGTCCAGTGGCGGCATGCTTTACACCACTCGATCCGATGCTTGGCATTGTACTTGGTGATGTGAGGCTTGCATGCAGCTGCTCCAGAGCCCAGTGGTGGCGTGCTTTACACCACTCGATCCGACGCTTGGCATTGTACTTGGTGATGTGTGGCTTGCATGCAGCTGCTCCAAAGTCCAGTGGTGGCATGCTTTACATCACTCGATCCAATGCTTGGCATTGTACTTGGTGATGTGAGGCTTGCATGCAGCTGCTCCAGAGCCCAGTGGTGGCGTGCTTTACACCACTCGATCCGACGCTTGGCATTGTACTTGGTGATGTGAGGCTTGCATGCAGCTGCTCCAGAGTCCAGTGGTGGCATGCTTTACATCACTCGATCCAATGCTTGGCATTGTACTTGGTGATGTGAGACTTGCATACAGCTGCTCCAGAGCCCAGTGGTGGCATGCGTTACACCACTCGATCCAATGCTTGGCATTGTACTTGGTGATGTGAGGCTTGCATGCAGCTGCTCCAGAGTCCAGTGGCGGCATGCTTTACACCACTCGATCCGATGCTTGGCATTGTACTTGGTGATGTGAGGCTTGCATGCAGCTGCTCCAGAGCCCAGTGGTGGCGTGCTTTACACCACTCGATCCGACGCTTGGCATTGTACTTGGTGATGTGAGGCTTGCATGCAGCTGCTCCAGAGTCCAGTGGTGGCATGCTTTACACCACTCGATCCGACGCTTGGCATTGTACTTGGTGATGTGAGGCTTGCATGCAGCTGCTCCAGAGTCCAGTGGTGGCGTGCTTTACACCACTCGATCCGATGCTTGGCATTGTACTTGGTGATTTGAGGCTTGCATGCAGCTGCTCCAGAGTCCAGTGGTGGCGTGCTTTACACCACTCGATCCGATGCTTGGCATTGTACTTGGTGATGGGTGATGTGAGGCTTGCATGCAGCTGCTCCAGAGTCCAGTGGTGGCATGCTTTACATCACTCGATCCAATGCTTGGCATTGTACTTGGTGATGTGAGACTTGCATACAGCTGCTCCAGAGTCCAGTGGCGGCATGCTTTACATCACTCGATCCAATGCTTGGCATTGTACTTGGGGATGTGATGCTTGCATGCAGCTGCTCCAGAGTCCAGTGGCGGCATGCTTTACATCACTCGATCCAATGCTTGGCATTGTACTTGGTGGTGTGAGACTTGCATACAGCTGCTCCAGAGTCCAGTGGCGGCATGCTTTACATCACTCGATCCAATGCTTGGCATTGTACTTGGTGATGTGATGCTTGCATGCAGCTGCTCCAGAGCCCAGTGGTGGCATGCTTTACACCACTCGATCCGACGCTTGGCATTGTACTTGGTGATGTGAGACTTGCATACAGCTGCTCCAGAGTCCAGTGGCGGCATGCTTTACATCACTCGATCCAATGCTTGGCATTGTACTTGGTGATGTGAGACTTGCATACAGCTGCTCCAGAGTCCAGTGGCGGCATGCTTTACATCACTCGATCCAATGCTTGGCATTGTACTTGGTGATGTGATGCTTGCATGCAGCTGCTCCAGAGCCCAGTGGTGGCATGCGTTACACCACTCGATCCAATGCTTGGCATTGTACTTGGTGATGTGATGCTTGCATGCAGCTGCTCCAGAGTCCAGTGGCGGCATGCTTTACACCACTCGATCCGATGCTTGGCATTGTACTTGGTGATGTGAGGCTTGGATGCAGCTGCTCCAGAGTCCAGTAGTGGCATGCTTTACACCACTCGATCCAATGCTTGGCATTGTACTTGGTGATGTGATGCTTGCATGCAGCTGCTCCAGAGTCCAGTGGCGGCATGCTTTACACCACTCGATCCGACGCTTGGCATTGTACTTGGTGATGTGAGGCTTGCATGCAGCTGCTCCAGAGTCCAGTGGCGGCGTGCTTTACACCACTCGATCCGATGCTTGGCATTGTACTTGGTGATGTGAGGCTTGCATGCAGCTGCTCCAGAGCCCAGTGGTGGCGTGATTTACACCACTCGATCCGACGCTTGGCATTGTACTTGGTGATGTGAGGCTTGCATGCAGATGCTCCAGAGTCCAGTAGTGGCATGCTTTACACCACTCGATCCGACGCTTGGCATTGTACTTGGTGATGTGAGGCTTGCATGCAGCTGCTCCAGAGCCCAGTGGTGGCGTGCTTTACACCACTCGATCCGACGCTTGGCATTGTACTTGGTGATGTGAGGCTTGCATGCAGCTGCTCCAGAGTCCAGTGGTGGCATGCTATACACCCCTCGATCCGACGCTTGGCATTGTACTTGGTGATGTGAGGCTTGCATGCAGCTGCTCCAGAGTCCAGAGACTGCATGCTTTACACCACTCGATCCGACGCTTGGCATTGTACTTGGTGATGTGAGGCTTGCATGCAGCTGCTCCAGAGTCCAGTGGCGGCATGCTATACACCACTCGATCCAATGCTTGGCATTGTACTTGGTAATGTGAGACTTGCATACAGCTGCTCCAGAGTCCAGTGGCGGCATGCTTTACATCACTCGATCCAATGCTTGGCATTGTACTTGGTGATGTGATGCTTGCATGCAGCTGCTCCAGAGCCCAGTGGTGGCATGCGTTACACCACTCGATCCAATTCTTGGCATTGTACTTGGTGATGTGAGGCTTGCATGAAGCTGCTCCAGAGTCCAGTGGCGTCATGCTTTACACCACTCGATCCGACGCTTGGCATTGTACTTGGTGATGTGAGACTTGCATACAGCTGCTCCAGAGTCCAGTGGCGGCATGCTTTACATCACTCGATCCAATGCTTGGCATTGTACTTGGTGATGTGAGACTTGCATACAGCTGCTCCAGAGTCCAGTGGCGGCATGCTTTACATCACTCGATCCAATGCTTGGCATTGTACTTGGTGATGTGATGCTTGCATGCAGCTGCTCCAGAGCCCAGTGGTGGCATGCGTTACACCACTTGATCCAATGCTTGGCATTGTACTTTGTGATGTGAGGCTTGCATGCAGCTGCTCCAGAGTCCAGTGGCGGCATGCTTTACACCACTCGATCCGATGCTTGGCATTGTACTTGGTGATGTGAGGCTTGCATGCAGCTGCTCCAGAGCCCAGTGGTGGCGTGCTTTACACCACTCGATCCGACGCTTGGCATTGTACTTGGTGATGTGTGGCTTGCATGCAGCTGCTCCAAAGTCCAGTGGTGGCATGCTTTACATCACTCGATCCAATGCTTGGCATTGTACTTGGTGATGTGAGGCTTGCATGCAGCTGCTCCAGAGCCCAGTGGTGGCGTGCTTTACACCACTCGATCCGACGCTTGGCATTGTACTTGGTGATGTGAGGCTTGCATGCAGCTGCTCCAGAGTCCAGTGGTGGCATGCTTTACATCACTCGATCCAATGCTTGGCATTGTACGTGGTGATGTGAGACTTGCATACAGCTGCTCCAGAGCCCAGTGGTGGCATGCGTTACACCACTCGATCCAATGCTTGGCATTGTACTTGGTGATGTGAGGCTTGCATGCAGCTGCTCCAGAGTCCAGTGGCGGCATGCTTTACACCACTCGATCCGATGCTTGGCATTGTACTTGGTGATGTGAGGCTTGCATGCAGCTGCTCCAGAGCCCAGTGGTGGCGTGCTTTACACCACTCGATCCGACGCTTGGCATTGTACTTGGTGATGTGAGGCTTGCATGCAGCTGCTCCAGAGTCCAGTGGTGGCATGCTTTACACCACTCGATCCGACGCTTGGCATTGTATTTGGTGATGTGAGGCTTGCATGCAGCTGCTCCAGAGTCCAGTGGTGGCGTGCTTTACACCACTCGATCCGATGCTTGGCATTGTACTTGGTGATTTGAGGCTTGCATGCAGCTGCTCCAGAGTCCAGTGGTGGCGTGCTTTACACCACTCGATCCGATGCTTGGCATTGTACTTGGTGATGGGTGATGTGAGGCTTGCATGCAGCTGCTCCAGAGTCCAGTGGTGGCATGCTTTACATCACTCGATCCAATGCTTGGCATTGTACTTGGTGATGTGAGACTTGCATACAGCTGCTCCAGAGTCCAGTGGCGGCATGCTTTACATCACTCGATCCAATGCTTGGCATTGTACTTGGGGATGTGATGCTTGCATGCAGCTGCTCCAGAGTCCAGTGGCGGCATGCTTTACATCACTCGATCCAATGCTTGGCATTGTACTTGGTGGTGTGAGACTTGCATACAGCTGCTCCAGAGTCCAGTGGCGGCATGCTTTACATCACTCGATCCAATGCTTGGCATTGTACTTGGTGATGTGATGCTTGCATGCAGCTGCTCCAGAGCCCAGTGGTGGCATGCTTTACATCACTCGATCCAATGCTTGGCATTGTACTTGGTGATGTGATGCTTGCATGCAGCTGCTCCAGAGTCCAGTGGCGGCATGCTTTACATCACTCGATCCAATGCTTGGCATTGTACTTGGTGATGTGAGACTTGCATACAGCTGCTCCAGAGTCCAGTGGCGGCATGCTTTACATCACTCGATCCAATGCTTGGCATTGTACTTGGTGATGTGAGGATTGCATGCAGCTGCTCCAGAGTCCAGTGGTGGCATGCTTTACACCACTCGATCCGACGCTTGGCATTGTACTTGGTGATGTGAGGCTTGCATCCAGCTGCTCCAGAGTCCAGTGGTGGCGTGCTTTACACCACTCGATCCGATGCTTGGCATTGTACTTGGTGATTTGAGGCTTGCATGCAGCTGCTCCAGAGTCCAGTGGTGGCGTGCTTTACACCACTCGATCCGATGCTTGGCATTGTACTTGGTGATGGGTGATGTGAGGCTTGCATGCAGCTGCTCCAGGGTCCAGTGGTGGCATGCTTTACATCACTCGATCCAATGCTTGGCATTGTACTTGGTGATGTGAGACTTGCATACAGCTGCTCCAGAGTCCAGTGGCGGCATGCTTTACATCACTCGATCCAATGCTTGGCATTGTACTTGGTGATGGAATGCTTGCATGCAGCTGCTCCAGAGTCCAGTGGCGGCATGCTTTACACCACTCGATCCGACGCTTGGCATTGTACTTGGTGATGTGAGGCTTGCATGCAGCTGCTCCAGAGTCCAGTGGCGGCGTGCTTTACACCACTCGATCCGATGCTTGGCATTGTACTTGGTGATGTGAGGCTTGCATGCAGCTGCTCCAGAGCCCCGTGGTGGCGTGCTTTACACCACTCGATCCGACGCTTGGCATTGTACTTGGTGATGTGAGGCTTGCATGCAGCTGCTCCAGAGTCCAGTGGTGGCATGCTTTACACCACTCGATCCGACGCTTGGCATTGTACTTGGTGATGTGAGGCTTGCATGCAGCTGCTCCAGAGTCCAGTGGTGGCGTGCTTTACACCACTCTCTCCGATGCTTGGCATTGTACTTGGTGATGTGAGGCTTGCATGCAGCTGCTCCAGAGCCCAGTGGTGGCATGCTTTACACCACTCGATCCAATGCTTGGCATTGTACTTGGTGATGTGAGGCTTGCATGCAGCTGCTCCAGAGTCCAGTGGCGGCATGCTTTACACCACTCGATCCGATGCTTGGTATTGTACTTGGTGATGTGAGGCTTGCATGCAGCTGCTCCAGAGTCCAGTGGCGGCATGCTTTACCCCACTCGATCCGATGCTTGGCATTGTACTTGGTGATGTGAGGCTTGCATGCAGCTGCTCCAGAGTCCAGTGGTGGCGTGCTTTACACCACTCGATCCGATGCTTGACATTGAACTTGGTGATGTGAGGCTTGCATGCAGCTGCTCAGGAGTCCAGTGGTGGCATGCTTTACACCACTCGTTCCGACGCTTGGTAATGTACTTGGTGATGTGAGGCTTGCATGCAGCTGCTCCAGAGTCCAGTGGTGGCATGCTTTACACCACTCGTTCCGACGCTTGGTATTGTACTTGGTGATGTGAGGCTTGTATGCAGCTGCTCCAGAGTCCAGTGGCGGCATGCTTTACACCACTCGATCCGATGCTTGGCATTGTACTTGGTGATGTGAGGCTTGTATGCAGCTGCTCCAGAGTCCAGTGGCGGCATGCTTTAGACCACTCGATGCTTGGCATTGTACTTGGTGATGGGTGATGTGAGGCTTGCATGCAGCTGCTCCAGACTGCAGTGGCTGCATGGATATTAACTAGATCCCAGCATGGTTTATATTTGTAAAAGTGAAAATAAGTCTGTAAAGAATAATATTTAATGTTTAATTTATTTCCTGGAATTTGACAACATGATATTTGTTGATGATACTGTCCCTTTAACTCCTTCGCAGCAAAGGATGTGTCAAGCACGTACAGCCGGCAACTCCATTGCTGACAAAGCATAACGGTATCTGATGAAAGCCCTTCTTATGACGATAAAAACAACATATAAATTGTGTGGGTTCAGTATGTGAGAGAGAAGAAAATTACAGCTAAACACAAACACCCCAGAAATGTAAAAACAGCCCTTGTCACCAAGGGAAAGACAAGGTCATGTCACTAAGGGGTTGGTGTGTGGTGTGGCCACTAGGTGGCAGCATTATCCCAGTACCTAATTAACGGGAGTATTATGTATTTACTTGCTATTGTGTGTATTGTAAAGTCACTAGGTCTGGTCTGAATGTGTGGACACCATGCTTCTCAATATTATCCACAGACCTTTTACCTAATAATGTCTATATGTTAAGTGCTCAGTATATATATATATGTTACTATAATATGTGGGGGCAAACAGCCTGTATGTTGTCCTATAACACTGGTAATGTTCACTGCTCCTTATCAGTTGTTTCATGTGAGATTAGCCATTTTAAATAGTGTTACAACTGGTGCTGGACTCAGGGCAGTCAGTGGAGTAAAGGGCTGAATAGGACCCACTGTATTGGGCTCTGCATATTCCATCCATGTCTGGGGTTACTGGGGGCTACATCAGTTGTGGTGTAAGGGTCTACAAGTGGCAGGATCAGCAGGATCCCTCCATTGGTTACCAAAAAAAAAACATTTGTGTCACAGGATTTGTATATTATTGGGGGGGGGGGGGGAGCTATGAGTGATCCCCGTAATAATGAAATGTCCACACCCTGCAGTCATGGCTACTAACTCTCTACCAATAGAAACATAGAATGTGTTGGCAGATGGCTAAAATGGCTCCTAGCTTGTTTCTGTGTTATAGGCTGAGGATTGACCTCTTGGCTGACCTTAAGCCCCCTCCCCCCCCCCCCCCGTCCCGTCCCGCTGAGACTGGCCCCTGTGTGTGTCTGTTCCTGTTGTAACATTTGCATCTCGTTACCCATAATTATTATTATATATGTGTCTTTTCCTGTTTTTGCAAATCGTACTGATATTGGGAAATAGCTACCGATCTCCCTCAACACCTGTACCGCCCTCTTCGGAGATCATCCATAGCAACCGTTACCATGGACTCCATGACGGCATCTCGAAGGAATGGGGAGGGGACTGTGATAATCACCTGAACGTCCATCCCGTGTGCCATTAGAGGACAACTGTCAGCAAAATCTATACTTGTGTTTAATTGAATCATAAGTATAGACATTTTACATGTAATGGAAGAATACAGATAAAGTACCTTATTGAGAAGTCTATCCAGGGGGCAGACATGTTGGCTAGGATCTTGGGTCACATCTCCCCTTATCAGACCCCACATTCTAAATAAAATGTCTGCTCCATGATCCCCATCATCCATAACGTCACTTTATTTGTATTCTTTCATTAAAGCATTTGTGTTTCAAATGTCGACACTTTCAATTAAAGGACAAGAAAACGTTTGTTTCCGCTTGTGTTTCTACCATAGATACACGTGGCCCCCTAGTATCAGGACTGGCATGGACTGTGTTAGTACATGCCATTTTATCCTTAGACCAGCAGCTGCCATGCTTCCTGATGGGAGATTACCTCTCTCTGCCAGAGCTGATGTGCATGGGATCCGCAGGGGTGATCTAGTTTCTGCTGACCCCTTGCACAAACATGGGTCCTCTCTCTGCACTGTCTCCGACCTGACCAGGCTGCCAACAGGGAATTCCCTTCTCAATACCCTGCTTTGTATGTGTACACTGCCAAATCATATATACACTGCTTATACTGTGACCTTGCACTAGTTATATATACACTGATCAGCCATAACATTATTATATATATATATACACTGATCAGCCATAACATTATTATATATATACACTGATCAGCCATAACATAATGTTATGGCTGATTGGTGTATTGGTGGTTCTCTATAAATAGTGGGGCTGTTCTATGTCTAATCCTGATTTCTTCAGTCAGATTTTTGCTCTTGCGTCTGTATAGTCTGTATAAACTTATACAGAAATAAATAAAAGAGGCACAACTGTGACCTTTTAGTCTCAATATATGACTTTATTCCCAATATTCGACTTTTTCTTCCCAATATTAGACTTTTTATTCTCAATATTTGACTTTTTATTCTCAACATGTGATGTTTTATTCACAATATGCGATTTCTTATACCCAATATTTGACTTTGTATTCACAATATTCTACTTTTTATTCTCAATATTTGACTTTTTTCCACCAGTATTATACTTTTTATTCTTAATATGTGACTTTTTTTATTCTCAGTAAATGATGTTTTATTCCCAATATGTGATGTTTTATTCCAAATATGTGACTTTTTGCATTTTTATTCCCAATATTCTACTTTTTATTCTCAATATTAGACTTTTTATTCTTAATGTGACTTTTTATTCCCAATATGCAACTTTTTTATTCTTAATATGTCGGCAATTATGGACATAGCCATAGATGGGAGGACCTCGGCTCTTATGGACATAGCCATAGATGGGAGGACCTCGGCTATTATGGACATAGCCATAGATGGGAGGACCTCGGCTATTATGGACATAGCCATAGATGGGAGGACCTCGGCTATTATGGACATAGCCATAGATGGGAGGACCTCGGCTCTTATGGACATAGCCATAGATGGGAGGACCTCGGCTATTATGGACATAGCTTAGATGGGAGGACCTCGGCTATTATGGACATAGCCATAGATGGGAGGACCTCGGCTATTATGGACATAGCCATAGATGGGAGGACCTCGGCTATTATGGACATAGCCATAGATGGGAGGACCTCGGCTCTTATGGACATAGCCATAGATGAGAGGACCTCGGCTGTTATGGATATAGCCATAGATGGGAGGACCTCGGCTATTATGGACATAGCCATAGATGGGAGGACCTCGGCTATAATGGACATAGCCATAGATGGGAGGACCTCAGCTATTATGGACATAGCCATAGATGGGAGGACCTTGGCTATAATGGACATAGCCATAGATGGGAGGACCTCGGCTATTATGGACATAGCCATAGATGGGAGGACCTCGGCTGTTATGGACATAGCCATAGATGGGAGGACCTCGGCTATTATGGACATAGCCATAGATGGGAGGACCTCGGCTGTTATAGATATAGCCATAGATGGGAGGACCTCGGCTATTATGGATATAGCCATAGATGGGAGGACCTCGGCTGCAGCTCAAATCCTCCTGAAATGGCCCAATGTGTTTTAAAATAAAAACCAATAACAAAAGTTAAAAACATAAATAACATGATACATTAATTAAATACATAAAAATAAAGTAAATCAACATAAAGTAATATAAAATTATTTTTTTATATTATTTATAATGTAAATTAATTTATATTAATGTAAATATACTTTTATAATATATACCATTAATATATTATAATTATATATAAATATTTCTGTTTTTAATATACATTTACTTTAATTATTTGACACTTTTTTAGCTCAGACCAGTAGAATTGAAATGAGTTCCACCTCTGTTACCCGAATTTGTACAGAGATCGGCGCACTTTGGGTAGCCGTAAATCTATGGCTTTGCTGATCCGAACACCTCCGATGCTTTGGTTTCCGAACTGCCCATACTGCCGATTTGGACCTGAATTCAGGGATATTGAGTGGCCGGTTCGGGAGATATCGGTAAGTATTGAACTGAAACGACATTCTATGCAGCTTTGAGTGATAGAGACAGTGTATACAGTGTGCAAGTGATACAGATAGTGTACCGCAAATCTTATCTCTCATTGTAGCCTAATGTACAGGCTTGGAATAGTCCCCACTAATGAACCTGGAACACTGAGGAATTCTTGAACGTGGGGGGGATGAACTGGAATTTCTGTGTCTGTCTCTTAAACAAGACTTTATCATCACATTATATCTCACGTTAGACTGTCAGCTTGTTTTGTACAGAAAAATACCTTGAGCAAACACTGCATTCAGCCCAAAAATCACAGCCACGCCTGCCAGGGAATGCTAGTGTAACATATTCAGATTTTATTTCTTATATTGTTTATTGGGTCTCTGGGTGAAGCGCCCCCTGCTGTCCACATAAAGTATTTGAGCTTATACCAGCATTATGGGGTGTACAGTGCTTTGCTTTTCTATACAGATAACAAATAAAAATAAAAACAAATGACAAGTTCTGCCAGTTGGCAAATGAAAATCAAGATCTTGGCGGGAATGTGATGAAATTTACAGGAATTACATATCCCTTCTGCCCTTCTCCCCCCGTGGTTCCATCTCCAGGTGAATATACAGCCACGTGATAAGCGCTTTCTCTAAAGGTGACACCACAAAAACCACTTGACTGCGCTACACAAGCGCAGACCGTAACATTCCACATCACTCAGACAAAACACAGCGAAACCACAATTAGGGGAGCAAACCATGACCCAAGCTCGTGTTCGGAGACGTGGCACCCTCGCCCGCAAACTCCACACCTCTTAAATAAACCGTAGACTGTTGAAACTGCATAGAGATACTCAGTATTATTGCACAATGTGACATATTCCACAATGACCCCCACAATGCTTTTTGACCTTTTCTCCACCCGTCCCAATTTTTTTTTCTTATTCTTGCAATGCACAACGTGGCAGGTCAGGAACATTTTCCGTGGGCTGCAGAGGTAAAGTGGCAGGGGAAATATACAGCCCTATGCTTGATTCCTGCTCTTATACAGAGTATAATTTAAAAGATAGGAAAAAAAACTCCATCAAATTCAAGTAAAAAATAAACCCCTATGAAATCAAGTTTTGGTGACTTAGTCTTTGAAATCGTTGGTCTCTGTAATATTCCACAGCGGAGATCGACTAAACGCCAAAGTCAGTATCTTGTCGTGACCCAGACGTGTGCCTAACAAGCATGTTTTGTGGGATCAAGTTATGGAAAGCTTTGTCTATGTTTAGCGGAGCTCAGTGAACAATGTCCCATGGTTATATGATGAAGACTCTCTTGGTGAATGACTTTGGCTGGCTGGGTGGTCCAAGCCCAAATTTCCTCGGTCCCCACTGAGTTCAGTTACATTTTCATCCATAATTCTTGGCTTTGTAATCCCACGAATCCATCCAGTCAACAAACTAAAGGCAAATCTTCTAGCTTCTTTCAGACACTGAATAGCCCCCCAAGTATCGAAATGATGTAATGATCACTATCGCTGATACAAAGGCAGAAACAAAGCTAAAGAAACAGATAATAAAAGCTGAGGACGGTTATCAGCTGTCGACGGTTGGATTTGTAGCTTGAGCCCAAAGTAAAGATGATACATTATCGTCACCAGTATTGGTGGCTGAGAATGAGAGAGGACCAGAGACCCCAACAACTATAACTAGGACCATTCCCAGGTGAGAGGCACCTCCTGAAAACATGATGTTATACATGATGATGATAAAATAAACAATATGCAAGTCCTTGTCAGATGTTTCAAACAATGAGAAGCCTTCAAGGTAAGGCACTGGAAAGTTGACATCGGAGCCTCAGTCGCATGTTGCCTGAGTCACCAGTAGAACCAAAAGGTCTTTTAGTGGTCTGTGCCTTCTACTAATATGGAGAGAAAGAGCAGCGTCATTGACAGGATTGCAACAAACAGAGCAGAAGGTATGGACTTTAGCGGCGGGATGCACCAAAATATAGAACACATAGCGGTCAGTGGGGTTAGGCTTGCACTCCAGAGTGGAGTCAACAGATTGCAAGCTCTTCTCCCAACAATAAATCTTCTAGGTCCCGCAGGATCCGCATCTTGCAACACACAGATCACCCTTCCACCAAACAAAAGAATTTAATAAGTTCTTGTAAGAAGGCGGAGGAGCCCACCAACAGCAATAAATAAATAAATATGGAACCTCCTTAAATAAAATAGTTACAGTCTTCCTCAGCTCCAGGGCGGAGTGAACATTGGTGAGGATTCGGAGGTTCGGCTTCTCGGTCCACGTGGAAGCGAAGCGTTGGCATAAGGAGTTGCGCTTGGCTGGAGCTGTAGCGGGCAGTAGGTGTCACTCATGTGTTGGGGACAAAGAACGCCGCTGGCTGCCTGAGGACAGGGAGATGTGCGTGGTCGATGGTGGGAGGAGCCGCGCCTGCTGACACCTGGACACAGAGACACAGAGATAATGAATAAATCTGAGCCATCTCAACACAATGACTCCGACTTGCTCAAAGAATGATCGTGTGTTTAATTGAAAGGTTGTATCAGGTGTAGACATTTTAACTAGAAATGCCTTAGTGAAACAATACAGATAAAGTACCTTACTGAAAAGACAGGCTGGTTGGAGAATTTTTCCAACTCGGCTATTGATGCCTGATTTTAACACTTCATTTTTAGTGAATAAATCCCATTATGTTATCTTCAGATGCCCATAAATAAGGAGGGGGTGGAGCCTAACATCGGACTAATGGCTCAGGTGCTGCAGCTGGCTACCCCAGATGTAGGGATCTTTGTATTATAATTAATAATGATTAATATTACAGGCTGCCAGAGTTTACAGTCAGGATCTTGATCTCTGCAAGCACCATACAGTCTGGGTGTAGAAGCTATGCCCTTCAGTTCCACTGCTTTAATCCAGGAGAGATCTGGGCTCACCAAGACCTTGATTTCCGGACCCTTGCTGCTGCGGGTTGTTCCATGAGACTGTCTAAGCGAGTCAACCTCTCCAGGTGCAGAGCTCGGGGGTCCTGCTCTACTCGCTCTTTAGAGAAGTCCATCTCAAACACGGCAGGGGGCGTCAAATCCAATTCAAGGAACATAATGTTCTCAGCCTTCAAAAGAAGACACAGCACTTATATAGATGTTTAAGGACGGCTCTGTGGAATCTTTAAAGTCGCAATATATCCCAGTGTAGAACCTATACATTTGCTCTTTATCCTACTGTAGAACCTATGCAGTCACACTATACACTGATGTAGAACCTATACAGTCACACTATATCCCGATGTAGAACCTATGCAGTCACACTATACACCGATGTAAAAGCTATACTGTCGCAATATATCCCATAGTAGAACCTATACATTCACTCTTTATCCTGGTGTAGCACCTATACAGTCGCAATATATCCCGGTGTAGAACCTATGCAGTCACACTATATCCTGATGTAGAACCTATACAATTGCATTATATCCCAGTGTAGAACGTATACAGTCACACTATATCCCGATGTAGAACCTATAAAATTGCAATATATCCCGGTGTAGAACCTATACTGTCACACTATATCCCGATGTAGAACCTATACAGTCACACTATATCTCAATGTAGAACCTATACAGTCCCAATATAGCCCAGTGTAGAACCTATATAGTCCCACTATATCCCGGTATAGAATCAATACAGTCACACTATATCCCTGTGTAGAACTTATACAGTCAAGCTGTATCCTGATGTAGAACCTATAGGTTCACACTATAACCCGGTGTAGAACCTATAGAGTCACACTATGTCCCGGTGTAGAATCTATGTAGTCACACTATATCACTGGTATAGAACTTATACAGTCACGCTATATCCTGATGTAGAACCTATACAGTCACACGAAATCCAGGTGTAGAACCTATAGAGTCACACTATATCCTGGTGTAGAATCTATATAGTCACACTATATCCCGGTGTAGAATCTATATAGTCACACTATATCCCGGTGTAGAATCTATATAGTCACCCTATAACCTGGTATAGAACTTACACAGTCACACTATATCCTGATGTAGAACCTATACAGTCACACTATAACCCGGTGTAGAACCTATAGAGTCACACTATATCCCGGTGTCGAATCTATATAGTCACACTATAACCCAGTGTAGAATCTATATAGTCACGCTATATCCCGGAGTAGAATCTATATAGTCACACTATAACCTGGTATAGAACGTATACAGTCACACTATATCCTGATGTAGAACCTATAGAGTCACACTATATCCCGGTGTAGAATCTATATAGTCACACTATATCCCGGTGTAGAATCTATATAGTCACACTATAACCTGGTATAGAACGTATACAGTCACACTATATCCTGATGTAGAAACTATAGACTCACACTATATCCCGGTGTAGAATCTATAGAGTCACACTATATCCCGGTGTAGACTCTATATAGGCTCACTATAACCTGGTATAGAACCTATACAGTCACGCTATATCCCAGTGTAGAACCTATACAATCACACTATACCATGTTTTAGAACCTATACAGTTGCACTATAGCACTGCATAGAACCTATAGGGTCATAATATTACCAGCTCATCATCGTTACGCTGTTTCATTTAACCATGGAAATGCCGGTCAATGTGCAAGAAAATCCTTCTCTACCAGCCCTAACCCCAAGGGTTAATACCACTGTAAATCTCAGAATAAAATATCTGAAGAAGCAGATGGCTCCAGGGGAGAGAATGGGGGGGGGGGGGGGGGGAATGGTGTCACCATGGAGGAGCGGCAAGGGCAGAGAGGAGGGGAATGAGAGGTAGGGGGCAGGATGGAAGGGGGCAAGGTCAGCAGCAGACATCAAGCTCCGCATGACCTTTAACCAGTAATTACTCACCCGGTACCTGGGATGATACCCCATCACCATGGCGACCCTGGCGTACTGACTGATTGGCCTCTTGTAGCCCACCGCGGACAGCGGGCGCCTCTTCATTGTGCTGCCACCTTTACTGCCGCTGCAAGGGAGGGAACCACGGTGAGAATTATTGAAAGCATGTTAATTACTCCCACAACGCTCAGCCAGGCCTGCAATACCCTCTTTCATGAATAAAGCATTAGATATGATACATGTTTCCAGGGGCACAAACATTACATAGATACATAATAGATTAGGTTGAAAAAAGACTTTCGATCAACTTCAACACTTTTCCTAATACCCTTTTACTGATGTGTTTCACGATACAAGAAAATGTGTAGCCTGGCAGTATGTAGGATGTATATACACACACACACAATCCAATTCATGTAAAGTGCAGCCCGGCAGTATGTAGGATGTATATACACACACACACAATCCAATTCATGTAAAGTGCAGCCTGGCAGTATGTAGGATGTATATACACACACACACAATCCAATTCATGTAAAGTGCAGCCCGGCAGTATGTAGGATGTATATACACACACACACACAATCCAATTCATGTAAAGTGCAGCCCGGCAGTATGTAGGATGTATATACACACAGACACAATCCAATTCATGTAAAGTGCAGCCTGGCAGTATGTAGGATGTATATACACACACACACACAATCCAATTCATGTAAAGTGCAGCCTGGCAGTATGTAGGATGTATATACACAGACACAATCCAATTCATGTAAAGTGCAGCCTAGCAGTATGTAGGATGTATGTACACACACACACACAATCCAATTCATGTAAAGTGCAGCCCGGCAGTATGTAGGATGTATATACACACACACACAGACACAATCCAATTCATGTAAAGTGCAGCCCGGCAGTATGTAGGATGTATACACACACACACACACACAATCCAATTCATGTAAAGTGCAGCCTGGCAGTATGTAGGATGTATACACACAGACACAATCCAATTCATGTAAAGTGCAGCCTGGCAGTATGTAGGATGTATATACACACACACATAATCCAATTCATGTAAAGTGCAGCCTGGCAGTATGTAGGATGTATACACACACACACAATCCAATTCATGTAAAGTGCAGCCTGGCAGTATGTAGGATGTATACACACAGACACAATCCAATTCATGTAAAGTGCAGCCCGGCAGTATGTAGGATGTATATACACACACACACAATCCAATTCATGTAACGTGCAGCCTGGCAGTATGTAGGATGTATATACACACACACAATCCAATTCATGTAAAGTGCAGCCCGGCAGTATGTAGGATGTATATACACACAGACACACAATCCAATTCATGTAAAGTGCAGCCTGGCAGTATGTAGGATGTATATACACACACACACACAATCCAATTCATGTAAAGTGCAGCCTGGCAGTATGTAGGATGTATATACACACACACACACAATCCAATTCATGTAAAGTGCAGCCCTGCTGTATGTAGGATGTATATACACACACACACACACAATCCAATTCATGTAAAGTGCAGCCTGGCAGTATGTAGGATGTATATATACACACACACAATCCAATTCATGTAAAGTGCAGCCTGGCAGTATGTAGGATGTATATACACACACACACACAATCCAATTCATGTAAAGTGCAGCCCGGCAGTATGATGGATGTATATACACACACACACACAATCCAATTCATGTAAAGTGCAGCCTGGCAGTATGTAGGATGTATATACACACACACACACAATCCAATTCATGTAAAGTGCAGCCCGGCAGTATGTAGGATGTATATACACACACACACACCATCCAATTCATGTAAAGTGCAGCCTGGCAGTATGTAGGATGTATATACACACACACAATCCAATTCATGTAAAGTGCAGCCCGGCAGTATGTAGGATGTATGTACACACACACACACACAATCCAATTCATGTAAAGTGCAGCCCGGCAGTATGTAGGATGTATATACACACACACAATCCAATTCATGTAAAGTGCAGCCCAGCAGTATGTAGGATGTATATACACACACACAATCCAATTCATGTAAAGTGCAGCCCGGCAGTATGTAGGATGTATGTACACACACACACACAATCCAATTCATGTAAAGTGCAGCCCGGCAGTATGTAGGATGTATATATATATACACACACACAATCCAATTCATGTAAAGTGCAGCCTGGCAGTATGTAGGATGTATATACACACACACACACACACACAATCCAATTCATGTAAAGTGCAGCCCGGCAGTATGTAGGATGTAAATACACACACACACACAATCCAATTCATGTAAAGTGCAGCCTGGCAGTATGTAGGATGTATATACACACACACAATCCAATTCGTGTAAAGTGCAGCCCGGCAGTATGTAGGATGTATGTACACACACACACACACAATCCAATTCATGTAAAGTGCAGCCCGGCAGTATGTAGGATGTATATACACACACACAATCCAATTCATGTAAAGTGCAGCCCAGCAGTATGTAGGATGTATATACACACACACAATCCAATTCATGTAAAGTGCAGCCCGGCAGTATGTAGGATGTATGTACACACACACACACAATCCAATTCATGTAAAGTGCAGCCTGGCAGTATGTAGGATGTATATATACACACACACAGACACAATCCAATTCATGTAAAGTGCAGCCTAGAAGTATGTAGTATATATATACACACACACACAATCCAATTCATGTAAAGTGCAGCCCGGCAGTATGTAGGATATATATACACACACACACAATCCAATTCATGTAAAGTGCAGCTCGGCAGTATGTAGGATGTATATACACACACACACAATCCAATTCATGTAGAGTGCAGCCCGGCAGTATGTAGGATGTATATACACACATACACAATCCAATTCATGTAAAGTGCAGCCCGGCAGTATGTAGGATGTATATACACAGACACACACAATCCAATTCATGTAAAGTGCAGCCCGGCAGTATGTAGGATGTATATACACACACACACACACACACAATACAATTAATGTAAAGTGCAGCCCGGCGGTATGTAGGGTGTATACACACACACAGACACAATCCAATTCATGTAAAGTGCAGCCCGGCAGTATGTAGGATGTATATACACACACACACACACAATCCAATTCATGTAGAGTGCAGCCCGGCAGTATGTAGGATGTATATACACACACACACAATCCAATTCATGTAAAGTGCAGCCCGGCAGTATGTAGGATGTATATACACAGACACACACAATCCAATTCATGTAAAGTGCAGCCCGGCAGTATGTAGGATGTATATACACACACACACACAATACAATTAATGTAAAGTGCAGCCCGGCGGTATGTAGGGTGTATACACACACACACACAATCCAATTCATGTAAAGTGCAGCCCGGCAGTATGTAGGATATATATACACACACACAATCCAATTCAGGTAAAGTGCAGCCCGGCAGTATGTAGGATGTATATACACACACACACAATCCAATTCATGTAAAGTGCAGCCCTGCTGTATGTAGGATGTATATACACACACACACAATCCAATTCATGTAAAGTGCAGCCTGGCAGTATGTAGGATGTATATATACACACACACACAATCCAATTAATGTAAAGTGCAGCCCGGCGGTATGTAGGGTGTATACACACACTCACACAATCCAATTCATGTAAAGTGCAGCCCGGCAGTATGTAGGATGTATATACACACACACACAATCCAATTCATGTAAAGTGCAGCCCTGCTGTATGTAGGATGTATATACACACACACACAATCCAATTCATGTAAAGTGCAGCCTGGCAGTATGTAGGATGTATATATACACACACACAATCCAATTCATGTAAAGTGCAGCCCGGCAGTATGTAGGATGTATATACACACACACAATCCAATTCATGTAAAGTGCAGCTTGGCAGTATGTAGGATGTATATATACACACACACACCATCCAATTCATGTAAAGTGCAGCCTGGCAGTATGTAGGATGTATATACACACACACAATCCAATTCATGTAAAGTGCAGCCCGGCAGTATGTAGGATGTATGTACACACACACACACACAATCCAATTCATGTAAAGTGCAGCCCGGCAGTATGTAGGATGTATATACACACACACAATCCAATTCATGTAAAGTGCAGCCCAGCAGTATGTAGGATGTATATACACACACACAATCCAATTCATGTAAAGTGCAGCCCGGCAGTATGTAGGATGTATGTACACACACACACACACAATCCAATTCATGTAAAGTGCAGCCCGGCAGTATGTAGGATGTATATACACAGACACACAATCCAATTCATGTAAAGTGCAGCCTGGCAGTATGTAGGATGTATATATACACACACACAGACACAATCCAATTCATGTAAAGTGCAGCCTGGCAGTATGTAGGATGTATATACACACACACACAATCCAATTCATGTAAAGTGCAGCCCGGCAGTATGTAGGATGTATATGCACACACACACAATCCAATTCATGTAACGTGCAGCCCAGCAGTATGTAGGATGTATATACACACACACAATCCAATTCATGTAAAGTGCAGCCTGGCAGTATGTAGGATATATATACACACACACACAATCCAATTCATGTAAAGTGCAGCCCGGCAGTATGTAGGATATATATACACACACACACAATCCAATTCATGTAAAGTGCAGCCCGGCAGTATGTAGGATGTATATACACACACACACAATCCAATTCATGTAGAGTGCAGCCCGGCAGTATGTAGGATGTATATACACACATACACAATCCAATTCATGTAAAGTGCAGCCCGGCAGTATGTAGGATGTATATACACAGACACACACAATCCAATTCATGTAAAGTGCAGCCCGGCAGTATGTAGGATGTATATACACACACACACACACAATACAATTAATGTAAAGTGCAGCCCGGCGGTATGTAGGGTGTATACACACACACACAATCCAATTCATGTAAAGTGCAGCCCGGCAGTATGTAGGATGTATATACACACACACACACAATCCAAATCATGTAAAGTGCAGCCTGGCAGTATGTAGGATGTATATACACACATACACACACAATCCAATTCATGTAAAGTGCAGCCCGGCAGTATGTAGGATGTATATATACACACACACACAATCCAATTCATGTAAAGTGCAGCCCGGCAGTATGTAGGATGTATATATACACACACACAATACAATTCATGTAAAGTGCAGCCTGGCAGTATGTAGGATGTATATATACACACACACAATCCAATTCATGTAAAGTGCAGCCTGGCAGTATGTATAAATGTACATATAGGATATATCAGTCCCCCCACCCTGTTGTGCAGTTATGCATGTCCCCTTCCCATTGGAAAGCTCTAGAAGCCTTGCTGTGAGATAGAGCAGTATTGAGTATCTGGTGAGTGCCATTATACACCACATACTTTCCCGGTGGTACCAGGGGCTGGAATTTCCACTGATCTTCCTCCGAATCGTAGTACAGTCTGTTCATTATCTTATTCTTCTCTTCCGGGGGGATGAAATTCTCAATGATCAGATATCTGTGCGCGTCAGAGAAGAGAAAGTGTGTTTAGCGTTAGATAGTGACGTGTATAGATCACATTGATTCACATTATACATATCAGAAACTGTTACACTGGCATCGTAACTAGGTCCCCCACACTCGGCAGACCCCAGTCGATCGAGCTCTGATTGGCTGCCCTGAATGTCAGCGTGCGCCATCCCAAAGAACAGTCATGTGTCAGCTGTGATGCACAGCACAGCACAGAGTATTAAGATACCCGTCAGGTTTACTCTCCCACCAGAAGGAAAGGTTTCACAAGAGCTTAGTTTTCCTTTAACATCAATATTCAAACTTCTACACCAAACAGTGCTATAATGGTGCTGTATTAATAAAAAGCGATCTGGGCTACAGACCCAGCAATGTACACGGGATTGGATGGCATATAGTGTGTTTATGTAGCTAATACTGTATAAATATATCTAGCTTTTTCTCCAGGCTTTTCGTTCAGTAAAAGGAATCTAATGACAGATACATTGTGTCATCAAAATGGCAACAAATGCATAAAATAAGAGAAATATATATTTTTTAAATGTTTCTGTGGAATCTCCTGTTTATGACATCAGCTTGTATCTTGATATGCAAATGGCACATTTCCCATTGAAAATTAGGTAATTTGCATAAACGCCATAATTGATGTCATAAGAATGAGACCCCACAGACATGTTTAACAGTTATGTATAAATAATTTAGCTTTTTTGTGTCTAATCCCGATTCCTTCAGTCAGGTTATTACTCTTGCGTCTGTACGGTGTGTATAAAGCTGTCAGAATGGGGGTTATGTATAAATAGCGGCGCTATCCTGATTCCTTCAGTCAGGTTATTACTCTTGCGTCTGTACGGTCTGTATAAAGCTGTCAGAATGGGGGTTATGTATAAATAGCGGCGCTATCCTGATTCCTTCAGTCGGGTTTTTACTCTTGCGTCTGTACGGTCTGTATAAAGCTGTCAGAATGGGGGTTATGTATAAATAGCGGCTCTATCCTGATTCCTTCATTCGGGTTTTTACTCTTGCGTCTGTATAAAGCTGTCAGAATGGGGGTTATGTATAAATAGCGGCTCTATCCTGATTCCTTCAGTCGGGTTTTTACTCTTGCGTCTGTACGGTCTGTATAAAGCTGTCAGAATGGGGGTTATGTATAAATAGCGGCGCTATCCTGATTCCTTCAGTCAGGTTTTTACTCCTGCGTCTGTACGGTCTGTATATAGATGTCAGAATGGGGGTTATGTATAAATAGCGCGCTATCCTGATTCATTCAGTCAGGTTATTACTCTTGCGTCTGTACGGTCTGTATAAAGCTGTCAGAATGGGGGTTATGTATAAATAGCGGCGCTATCCTGATTCCATCAGTCAGGTTTTTACTCTTGCGTCTGTACGGTCTGTATAAAGCTGTCAGAATGGGGGTTATGTATAAATAGCGGCGCTATCCTGATTCATTCAGTCAGGTTATTACTCTTGAGTCTGTACGGTCTGTATAAAGCTGTCAGAATGGGGGTTATGTATAAATAGTGGCGCTATCCTGATTCCTTCAGTCGGGTTATTACTCTTGCGTCTGTACGGTCTGTATAAAGCTGTCAGAATGGGGGTTATGTACAAATAGCGGCGCTATCCTGATTCCTTCATTCGGGTTTTTACTCTTGCGTCTGTACGGTCTGTATAAAGCTGTCAGAATGGGGGTTATGTATAAATAGCGGCGCTATCCTGATTCCTTCAGTCAGGTTTTTACTCCTGCGTCTGTACGGTCTGTATATAGATGTCAGAATGGGGGTTATGTATAAATAGCGCGCTATCCTGATTCATTCAGTCCGGTTATTACTCTTGCGTCTGTAAGGTCTGTATAAAGCTGTCAGAATGGGGGTTATGTATAAATAGCGGCGCTATCCTGATTCATTCAGTCAGGTTTTTACTCTTGCGTCTGTACGGTCTGTATAAAGCTGTCAGAATGGGGGTTATGTATAAATAGCGGCGCTATCCTGATTCCATCAGTCAGGTTTTTACTCTTGCATCTGTACGGTCTGTATAAAGCTGTCAGAATGGGGGTTATGTATAAATAGCGGCGCTATCCAGATTCCTTCAGTCAGGTTTTTACTCTTGCGTCTGTACGGTCTGTATAAAGCTGTCAGAATGGGGGTTATGTATAAATAGTGGCGCTATCCTGATTCCTTCAGTCGGGTTTTTACTCTTGCGTCTGTACGGTCTGTATAAAGCTGTCAGAATGGGGGTTATGTATAAATAGCGGCGCTATCCTGATTCCTTCAGTCTGGTTTTTACTCTTGCGTCTGTACGGTCTGTATAAAGCTGTCAGAATGGGGGTTATGTATAAATAGCGGCGCTATCCTGATTCCTTCAGTCAGGTTTTTACTCTTGCGTCTGTTCAGTCTGTATAAAGCTGTCAGAATGGGGGTTATGTATAAATAGCGGCGCTATCTTGATTCCTTCAGTCAGGTTTTTACTCTTGCGTCTGTACGGTCTGTATAAAGCTGTTAGAATGAGGGTTATGTATAAATAGCGGCGCTATCCTGATTCCTTCAGTCGGGTTTTTACTCTTGCGTCTGTACGGTCTGTATAAAGCTGTCAGAATGGGGGTTATGTATAAATAGCGGCGCTATCCTGATTCCTTCAGTCAGGTTTTTACTCTTGCGTCTGTACGGTCTGTATAAAGCTGTCAGAATGGGGGTTATGTATAAATAGCAGCGCTATCCTGATTCCTTCAGTCGGGTTTTTACTCTTGCGTCTGTACGGTCTGTATAAAGCTGTTAGAATGAGGGTTATGTATAAATAGCGGCGCTATCCTGATTCCTTCAGTCAGGTTTTTACTCTTGCGTCTGTACGGTCTGTATAAAGCTGTCAGAATGGGGGTTATGTATAAATAGTGGCGCTATCCTGATTCCTTCAGTCAGGTTTTTACTCTTGCGTCTGTACGGTCTGTATAAAGCTGTCAGAATGGGGGTTATGTACAAATAGCGGCGCTATCCTGATTCCTTCAGTCGGGTTTTTACTCTTGCGTCTGTACGGTCTGTATAAAGCTGTCAGAATGGGGGTTATGTATAAATAGCGGCGCTATCCAGATTCCCTCAGTCGGGTTTTTACTCTTGTGTCTGTACGGTCTGTATAAAGCAGTCAGAATAGGGGTTATGTATAAATAGTGGCGCTATCCTGATTCCTTCAGTCGGGTTATTACTCTTGCGTCTGTACGGTCTGTATAAAGATGTCAGAATGGGGGTTATGTATAAATAGTGGCGCTATCCTGATTCCTTCAGTCGGGTTTTTACTCTTGCGTCTGTACGGTCTGTATAAAGCTGTCAGAATGGGGGTTATGTATAAATAGCGGCGCTATCCTTATTCCTTCAGTCTGGTTTTTACTCTTGCGTCTGTACGGTCTGTATAAAGCTGTCAGAATGGGGGTTATGTATAAATAGCGGCTCTATCCTGATTCCTTCAGTCGGGTTTTTACTCTTGCGTCTGTATAAAGCTGTCAGAATGGGGGTTATGTATAAATAGCGGCTCTATCCTGATTCCTTCAGTCGGGTTTTTACTCTTGCGTCTGTATAAAGTTGTCAGAATGGGGGTTATGTATAAATAGCGGCGCTATCCTGATTCCTTCAGTCGGGTTTTTACTCTTGCGTCTGTAATGTCTGTATAAAGCTGTCAGAATGGGGGTTATGGATAAATAGCGGCGCTATCCTGATTCCTTCAGTCAGGTTTTTACTCTTGCGTCTGTTCAGTCTGTATAAAGCTGTCAGAATGGGGGTTATGGATAAATAGCGGCGCTATCCTGATTCCTTCAGTCAGGTTTTTACTCTTGCGTCTGTTCAGTCTGTATAAAGCTGTCAGAATGGGGGTTATGTATAAATAGCGGCGCTATCTTGATTCCTTCAGTCGGGTTTTTACTCTTGCGTCTGTACGGTCTGTATAAAGCTGTTAGAAGGAGGGTTATGTATAAATAGCGGCGCTATCCTGATTCCTTCAGTCAGGTTTTTACTCTTGCGTCTGTACGGTCTGTATAAAGCTGTCAGAATGGGGGTTATGTATAAATAGTGGCGCTATCCTGATTCCTTCAGTCAGGTTTTTACTCTTGCGTCTGTACGGTCTTTATAAAGCTGTCAGAATGGGGGTTATGTACAAATAGCTGCGCTATCCTGATTCCTTCAGTCGGGTTTTTACTCTTGCGTCTGTATAAAGCTGTCAGAATGGGGGTTATGTATAAATAGCGGCTCTATCCTGATTCCTTCAGTCGGGTTTTTACTCTTGCGTCTGTATAAAGTTGTCAGAATGGGGGTTATGTATAAATAGCGGCGCTATCCTGATTCCTTCAGTCGGGTTTTTACTCTTGCGTCTGTACGGTCTGTATAAAGCTGTCAGAATGGGGGTTATGGATAAATAGCGGCGCTATCCTGATTCCTTCAGTCAGGTTTTTACTCTTGCGTCTGTACGGTCTGTATTTAGCTGTCAGAATGGGGGTTATGTATAAATAGCGGCGCTATCCTGATTCCTTCAGTCGGGTTTTACTCTTGCGTCTGTACGGTCTGTATAAAGCGGTCAGAATGGGGGTTATGTATAAATAGCGGCGCTATCCTGATTCCTTCAGTCGGGTTTTTACTCCTGCGTCTGTACGCTCTGTATAACGCTGTCACAATGGGGGTTATGTATAAATAGCGGCGCTATCCTGATTCCTTCAGTCGTGTTTTTACCCTTGCGTCTGTACGGTCTGTATAAAGCTGTCAGAATGGGGGTTATGTATAAATAGCGGTGCTATCCTGATTCCTTCAGTCGTGTTTTTACCCTTGCGTCTGTACGGTCTGTATAAAGCTGTCAGAATGGGGGTTATGTATAAATAGCGGCTCTATCCTGATTCCTTCAGTCGGGTTATTACTCTTGCGTCTGGACGGTCTGTATAAAGCTGTCAGAATGGGGGTTATGTATAAATAGCGGCTCTATCCTGATTCCTTCAGTCGGGTTTTTACTCTTGTGTCTGTACGGTCTGTATAAAGCTGTTAGAATGGGGGTTATGTATAAATAGCGGTGCTATCCTGATTCCCTCAGTCATGTTTTTACTCTTGCATCTGTACGGTCTGTATAAAGCTGTCAGAATGGGGGTTATGTATAAATAGCGGCGCTATCCTGATTCCTTCAGTCAGGTTTTTACTCTTGCGTCTGTACGGTCTGTATAAAGCTGTCAGAATGGGGGTTATGTATAAATAGCGGCACTATCCTGATTCCTTCAGTCGGGTTATTACTCTTGCGTCTGTACGGTCTTTATAAAGCTGTCAGAATGGGGGTTATGTATAAATAGCGGCGCTATCCTGATTCCTTCAGTCAGGTTTTTACTCCTGCGTCTGTTCAGTCTGTATATAGATGTCAGAATGGGGGTTATGTATAAATAGCGCGCTATCCTGATTCATTCAGTCAGGTTATTACTCTTGCGTCTGTACGGTCTGTATAAAGCTGTCAGAATGGGGGTTATGTATAAATAGCGGCGCTATCCTGATTCCATCAGTCAGGTTTTTACTCTTGCGTCTGTACGGTCTGTATAAAGCTGTCAGAATGGGGGTTATGTATAAATAGCGGCGCTATCCTGATTCATTCAGTCAGGTTATTACTCTTGAGTCTGTACGGTCTGTATAAAGCTGTCAGAATGGGGGTTATGTATAAATAGTGGCGCTATCCTGATTCCTTCAGTCGGGTTATTACTCTTGCGTCTGTACGGTCTGTATAAAGCTGTCAGAATGGGGGTTATGTACAAATAGCGGCGCTATCCTGATTCCTTCAGTCGGGTTTTTACTCTTGCGTCTGTACGGTCTGTATAAAGCTGTCAGAATGGGGGTTATGTATAAATAGCGGCGCTATCCTGATTCCTTCAGTCAGGTTTTTACTCCTGCGTCTGTACGGTCTGTATATAGATGTCAGAATGGGGGTTATGTATAAATAGCGCGCTATCCTGATTCATTCAGTCAGGTTATTACTCTTGCGTCTGTACGGTCTGTATAAAGCTGTCAGAATGGGGGTTATGTATAAATAGCGGCGCTATCCTGATTCCTTCAGTCAGGTTTTTACTCTTGCGTCTGTTCAGTCTGTATAAAGCTGTCAGAATGGGGGTTATGTATAAATAGCGGCGCTATCTTGATTCCTTCAGTCGGGTTTTTACTCTTGCGTCTGTACGGTCTGTATAAAGCTGTTAGAATGAGGGTTATGTATAAATAGCGGCGCTATCCTGATTCCTTCAGTCGGGTTTTTACTCTTGCGTCTGTACCGTCTGTATAAAGCTGTCAGAATGGGGATTATGTATAAATAGCGGCGCTATCCTGATTCCTTCAGTCAGGTTTTTACTCTTGCGTCTGTACGGTCTGTATAAAGCTGTCAGAATGGGGGTTATGTATAAATAGCAGCGCTATCCTGATTCCTTCAGTCGGGTTTTTACTCTTGCGTCTGTACGGTCTGTATAAAGCTGTTAGAATGAGGGTTATGTATAAATAGCGGCGCTATCCTGATTCCTTCAGTCAGGTTTTTACTCTTGCATCTGTACGGTCTGTATAAAGCTGTCAGAATGTGGGTTATGTATAAATAGTGGCGCTATCCTGATTCCTTCAGTCAGGTTTTTACTCTTGCGTCTGTACGGTCTGTATAAAGCTGTCAGAATGGGGGTTATGTACAAATAGCGGCGCTATCCTGATTCCTTCAGTCGGGTTTTTACTCTTGCGTCTGTACGGTCTGTATAAAGCTGTCAGAATGGGGGTTATGTATAAATAGCGGCGCTATCCAGATTCCCTCAGTCGGGTTTTTACTCTTGTGTCTGTACGGTCTGTATAAAGCTGTCAGAATGGGGGTTATGTATAAATAGCGGCGCTATCCAGATTCCCTCAGTCGGGTTTTTACTCTTGTGTCTGTACGGTCTGTATAAAGCTGTCAGAATGGGGGTTATGTATAAATAGTGGCGCTATCCTGATTCCTTCAGTCGGGTTATTACTCTTGCATCTGTACGGTCTGTATAAAGCTGTCAGAATGGGGGTTATGTATAAATAGTGGCGCTATCCTGATTCCTTCAGTCGGGTTTTTACTCTTGCGTCTGTACGGTCTGTATAAAGCTGTCAGAATGGGGGTTATGTATAAATAGCGGCGCTATCCTTATTCCTTCAGTCTGGTTTTTACTCTTGCGTCTGTACGGTCTGTATAAAGCTGTCAGAATGGGGGTTATGTATAAATAGCGGCGCTATCCTTATTCCTTCAGTCAGGTTTTTACTCTTGCGTCTGTACGGTCTGTATAAAGCTGTCAGAATGGGGGTTATGTACAAATAGCGGCGCTATCCTGATTCCTTCAGTCGGGTTTTTACTCTTGCGTCTGTACGGTCTGTATAAAGCTGTCAGAATGGGGGTTATGTATAAATAGCGGCGCTATCCTGATTCCTTTAGTCTGGTTTTTACTCTTGCGTCTGTACGGTCTGTATAAAGCTGTCAGAATGGGGGTTATGTATAAATAGCGGCGCTATCCTGATTCCTTCAGTCAGGTTTTTACTCTTGCGTCTGTTCAGTCTGTATAAAGCTGTCAGAATGGGGGTTATGTATAAATAGCGGCGCTATCTTGATTCCTTCAGTCGGGTTTTTACTCTTGCGTCTGTACGGTCTGTATAAAGCTGTTAGAATGAGGGTTATGTATAAATAGCGGCGCTATCCTGATTCCTTCAGTCGGGTTTTTACTCTTGCGTCTGTACCGTCTGTATAAAGCTGTCAGAATGGGGATTATGTATAAATAGCGGCGCTATCCTGATTCCTTCAGTCAGGTTTTTACTCTTGCGTCTGTACGGTCTGTATAAAGCTGTCAGAATGGGGGTTATGTATAAATAGCAGCGCTATCCTGATTCCTTCAGTCGGGTTTTTACTCTTGCGTCTGTACGGTCTGTATAAAGCTGTTAGAATGAGGGTTATGTATAAATAGCGGCGCTATCCTGATTCCTTCAGTCAGGTTTTTACTCTTGCATCTGTACGGTCTGTATAAAGCTGTCAGAATGGGGGTTATGTATAAATAGTGGCGCTATCCTGATTCCTTCAGTCAGGTTTTTACTCTTGCGTCTGTACGGTCTGTATAAAGCTGTCAGAATGGGGGTTATGTACAAATAGCGGCGCTATCCTGATTCCTTCAGTCGGGTTTTTACTCTTGCGTCTGTACGGTCTGTATAAAGCTGTCAGAATGGGGGTTATGTATAAATAGCGGCGCTATCCAGATTCCCTCAGTCGGGTTTTTACTCTTGTGTCTGTACGGTCTGTATAAAGCTGTCAGAATGGGGGTTATGTATAAATAGCGGCGCTATCCAGATTCCCTCAGTCGGGTTTTTACTCTTGTGTCTGTACGGTCTGTATAAAGCTGTCAGAATGGGGGTTATGTATAAATAGTGGCGCTATCCTGATTCCTTCAGTCGGGTTATTACTCTTGCATCTGTACGGTCTGTATAAAGCTGTCAGAATGGGGGTTATGTATAAATAGTGGCGCTATCCTGATTCCTTCAGTCGGGTTTTTACTCTTGCGTCTGTACGGTCTGTATAAAGCTGTCAGAATGGGGGTTATGTATAAATAGCGGCGCTATCCTTATTCCTTCAGTCTGGTTTTTACTCTTGCGTCTGTACGGTCTTTATAAAGCTGTCAGAATGGGGGTTATGTATAAATAGCGGCGCTATCCTTATTCCTTCAGTCAGGTTTTTACTCTTGCGTCTGTACGGTCTGTATAAAGCTGTCAGAATGGGGGTTATGTATAAATAGTGGCGCTATCCTGATTCCTTCAGTCAGGTTTTTACTCTTGCGTCTGTACGGTCTGTATAAAGCTGTCAGAATGGGGGTTATGTACAAATAGCGGCGCTATCCGGATTCCTTCAGTCGGGTTTTTACTCTTGCGTCTGTACGGTCTGTATAAAGCTGTCAGAATGGGGGTTATGTATAAATAGCGGCGCTATCCAGATTCCCTCAGTCGGGTTTTTACTCTTGTGTCTGTACGGTCTGTATAAAGCTGTCAGAATGGGGGTTATGTATAAATAGTGGCGCTATCCTGATTCCTTCAGTCGGGTTATTACTCTTGCATCTGTACGGTCTGTATAAAGCTGTCAGAATGGGGGTTATGTATAAATAGTGGCGCTATCCTGATTCCTTCAGTCGGGTTTTTACTCTTGCGTCTGTACGGTCTGTATAAAGCTGTCAGAATGGGGGTTATGTATAAATAGTGGCGCTATCCTGATTCCTTCAGTCAGGTTTTTACTCTTGCGTCTGTACGGTCTGTATAAAGCTGTCAGAATGGGGGTTATGTATAAATAGTGGCGCTATCCTGATTCCTTCAGTCAGGTTTTTACTCTTGCGTCTGTACGGTCTGTATAAAGCTGTCAGAATGGGGGTTATGTACAAATAGCGGCGCTATCCTGATTCCTTCAGTCGGGTTTTTACTCTTGCGTCTGTACGGTCTGTATAAAGCTGTCAGAATGTGGGTTATGTATAAATAGCGGCGCTATCCAGATTCCCTCAGTCGGGTTTTTACTCTTGTGTCTGTACGGTCTGTATAAAGCTGTCAGAATGGGGGTTATGTATAAATAGTGGCGCTATCCTGATTCCTTCAGTCGGGTTATTACTCTTGCATCTGTACGGTCTGTATAAAGCTGTCAGAATGGGGGTTATGTATAAATAGTGGCGCTATCCTGATTCCTTCAGTCGGGTTTTTACTCTTGCGTCTGTACGGTCTGTATAAAGCTGTCAGAATGGGGGTTATGTATAAATAGCGGCGCTATCCTTATTCCTTCAGTCTGGTTTTTACTCTTGCGTCTGTACGGTCTGTATAAAGCTGTCAGAATGGGGGTTATGTATAAATAGCGGCTCTATCCTGATTCCTTCAGTCGGGTTTTTACTCTTGCGTCTGTATAAAGCTGTCAGAATGGGGGTTATGTATAAATAGCGGCGCTATCCAGATTCCTTCAGTCAGGTTATTACTCTTGCGTGTGTACGGTCTGTATAAAGCTGTCAGAATGGGGGTTATGGATAAATAGCGGCGCTATCCTGATTCCTTCAGTCGGGTTATTACTCTTGCGTCTGTACGGTCTGTATAAAGCTGTCAGAATGGGGGTTATGTATAAATAGCGGCGCTATCCTGATTCCTTCAGTCGGGTTATTACTCTTGCATCTGTACGGTCTGTATAAAGCTGTCAGAATGGGGGTTATGTATAAATAGCGACGCTATCCTGATTCCTTCAGTCAGGTTTTTACTCTTGCGTCTGTACGGTCTGTATTTAGCTGTCAGAATGGGGGTTATGTATAAATAGCGGCGCTATCCTGATTCCTTCAGTCGGGTTTTACTCTTGCGTCTGTACGGTCTGTATAAAGCGGTCAGAATGGGGGTTATGTATAAATAGCGGCGCTATCCTGATTCCTTCAGTCGGGTTTTTACTCCTGCGTCTGTACAGTCTGTATAACGCTGTCACAATGGGGGTTATGTATAAATAGCTGCGCTATCCTGATTCCTTCAGTCGTGTTTTTACCCTTGCGTCTGTACGGTCTGTATAAAGCTGTCAGAATGGGGGTTATGTATAAATAGCGGCTCTATCCTGATTCCTTCAGTCGGGTTATTACTCTTGCGTCTGTACGGTCTGTATAAAGCTGTCAGAATGGGGGTTATGTATAAATAGCGGTGCTATCCTGATTCCCTCAGTCATGTTTTTACTCTTGCATCTGTACGGTCTGTATAAAGCTGTCAGAATGGGGGTTATGTATAAATAGCGGTGCTATCCTGATTCCCTCAGTCATGTTTTTACTCTTGCATCTGTACGGTCTGTATAAAGCTGTCAGAATGGGGGTTATGTATAAATAGCGTCGCTATCCTGATTCCTTCAGTCAGGTTTTTACTCTTGCGTCAGTACGGTCTGTATAAAGCTGTCAGAATGGGGGTTATGTATAAATAGCAGCGCTATCCTGATTCCTTCAGTCAGGTTATTACTCTTGCGTCTGTACGGTCTGTATAAAGCTGTCAGAATGGGGGTTATGTATAAATAGCGGCGCTATCCTGATTCCTTCAGTCGGGTTTTTACCCTTGCGTCTGTACGGTCTGTATAAAGCTGTCAGAATGGGGGTTATGTATAAATAGCGGCGCTATCCTGATTCCTTCAGTCGGGTTTTTACTCTTGCGTCTGTACGGTCTGTATAAAGCTGTCAGTATGGGGGTTATGTATAAATAGCGGCGCTATCCTGATTCCGTCAGTCGGGTTTTTACTCTTGCGTCTGTACGGTCTGTATAAAGCTGTCAGTATGGGGGTTATGTATAAATAGCGGCGCTATCCAGATTCCCTCAGTCGGGTTATTACTCTTGCGTCTGTACGGTCTGTGCAGATAAGAGGAGATTAGGATTGGTGGAGAGTTTTAGTACAACAAAGTGATATAAAATAGGGGCAATACTTTTATACTTAGGGTCAGACACTAATTATGGGACAGTGGCACCACTTTTCTGATATATTACCCATCACTTGTTATGCTCTGTATTCACAGTATGAGCAGTGTTTAGATGACATGGTCCTCTTCATACCACAATGGGATCAGATACATTGAGTCGCCGTCACAGGCTGAATGAAGCCTTCACATAGTAAGAACTGTCCAAGGTGCTGAAATATGTAGCTCTGCAGCTCCCTGTGTATATGGGTGTATGTGGGTGCATGTTGATGTATTTGGGAGCATGTTGGTGTATTTGGTTGATGTTTGTAAATTTGGGTGCATGTTTGTATATTAGGGTGTATGTTTGTATATTAGGGTGTATGTGGGTACATATTGTTGTATATGGGTGTATTTGGGTGCATGTTTGTATATTTGGGTACATATTGTTGTATGTGGGTGCATGTTTGTATATTTGGGTGCATGTTTGTATATTAGGGTGTATGTGGGTACATATTGTTGTATATGGGTGTATGTGGGTGCATGTTTGTATATTTGAGTGCATGTTGGTAATATGGGTGTATTTGGGTGCATGTTGGTGTATTTGTTTGAATGTTGGTATAAATGGGTGTATGTGGGTGCATGTTGGTATATATGGGTGTATTTAGGTGCATGTTGGTGTATTTGGGTGCATGTTGGTATATATGGGTGTATTTGGGTGCATATGTGGGTGCATGTCAGTGTATATATGTGTGTATCTGGGTGTATATGGGTGCATGTTGGTATATTTGGGTGCATGTTGGTATATTTGGGTGCATATTGGTGTATATGTGGGTGCATGTCGGTGTATATATGGGTGTATCTGGGTGCATGTTGGTGTATATGGGTGTTTGGGTTCATGTTGGTGTATATGGGTGCATGTTGGTGTATATGGATGTTTTTGAGTGCATGTTGGTGTATATGGATGTTTTTGAGTGCATGTTGGTGTATGTGGGTGCATGTTGGTGTATATGGGTGTATTTGAATGCATGTTGGTATATATGGGTCTATGTGGGTGCATGTTGGTATATATGGGTGTATGTGGGTGCATGTTGGTATATATGGGTGTATGTGGGTGCATGTTGGTATATATGGGTGTATTTAGGTGCATGTTGGTGTATTTGGGTGCATGTTGGTATATATGGGTGTATTTTGGTGCATGTTGGTATATATGTGGGTGCATGTCAGTGTATATATGTGTGTATCTGGGTGTATATGGGTATATTTGGGTGCATGTTGGTATATTTGGGTGCATGTTGGTATATTTGGGTCATATTGGTGTATATGTGGGTGCATGTCGGTGTATATATGGGTGTATCTGGGTGCATGTTGGTGTATATGGGTGTTTGGGTTCATGTTGGTGTATATGGGTGCATGTTGGTGTATATGGATGTTTTTGAGTGCATGTTGGTGTATATGGATGTTTTTGAGTGCATGTTGGTGTATGTGGGTGCATGTTGGTGTATATGGGTGTATTTGAATGCATGATGGTATATATGGGTCTATGTGGGTGCATTTTGGTATATATGGGTGTATGTGGGTGCATGTTGGTATATATGGGTATATTTAGGTGCATGTTGGTGTATTTGGGTGCATGTTGGTATATATGGGTGTATTTTGGTGCATGTTGGTATATATGTGGGTGCATGTCAGTGTATATATGTGTGTATCTGGGTGTATATGGGTATATTTGGGTGCATGTTGGTATATTTGGGTGCATGTTGGTATATTTGGGTCATATTGGTGTATATGTGGGTGCATGTCGGTGTATATATGGGTGTATCTGGGTGCATGTTGGTGTATATAGGTGTTTGGGTGCATGTTGGTGTATATGGATGTTTTTGAGTGCATGTTGGTGTATATGGATGTTTTTGAGTGCATGTTGGTGTATATGGGTGTTTGGGTTCATGTTGGTGTATATGAGTGCATGTCGGTGTATATGGATGTTTTTGAGTGCATGTTGGTGTATATGGATGTTTTTGAGTGCATGTTGGTGTATTTAGGTGCATTTTGGTGTATATGGTTGTATTTAGGTGCATGTTGGTGTATGTGTGCATGTTGGTATATATGGGTGTATTTAGGTGCATGTTGGTGTATTTGGGTGCATGTTGGTATATATGGGTGTATTTTGGTGCATGTTGGTATATATGTGGGTGCATGTCAGTGTATATATGTGTGTATCTGGGTGTATATGGGGATATTTAGGTGCATGTTGGTATATTTGGGTGCATGTTGGTATATTTGGGTGTATGTGGGTACATATTGTTGTATATGGGTGTATGTGGGTGCATGTTTGTATATTTGAGTGCATGTTGGTAATATGGGTGTATTTGGGTGCATGTTGGTGTATTTGTTTGAATGTTGGTATAAATGGGTGTATGTGGGTGCATGTTGGTATATATGGGTGTATTTAGGTGCATGTTGGTGTATTTGGGTGCATGTTGGTATATATGGGTGTATTTGGGTGCATATGTGGGTGCATGTCAGTGTATATATGTGTGTATCTGGGTGTATATGGGTGCATGTTGGTATATTTGGGTGCATGTTGGTATATTTGGGTGCATATTGGTGTATATGTGGGTGCATGTCGGTGTATATATGGGTGTATCTGGGTGCATGTTGGTGTATATGGGTGTTTGGGTTCATGTTGGTGTATATGGGTGCATGTTGGTGTATATGGATGTTTTTGAGTGCATGTTGGTGTATATGGATGTTTTTGAGTGCATGTTGGTGTATGTGGGTGCATGTTGGTGTATATGGGTGTATTTGAATGCATGTTGGTATATATGGGTCTATGTGGGTGCATGTTGGTATATATGGGTGTATGTGGGTGCATGTTGGTATATATGGGTGTATGTGGGTGCATGTTGGTATATATGGGTGTATTTAGGTGCATGTTGGTGTATTTGGGTGCATGTTGGTATATATGGGTGTATTTTGGTGCATGTTGGTATATATGTGGGTGCATGTCAGTGTATATATGTGTGTATCTGGGTGTATATGGGTATATTTGGGTGCATGTTGGTATATTTGGGTGCATGTTGGTATATTTGGGTCATATTGGTGTATATGTGGGTGCATGTCGGTGTATATATGGGTGTATCTGGGTGCATGTTGGTGTATATGGGTGTTTGGGTTCATGTTGGTGTATATGGGTGCATGTTGGTGTATATGGATGTTTTTGAGTGCATGTTGGTGTATATGGATGTTTTTGAGTGCATGTTGGTGTATGTGGGTGCATGTTGGTGTATATGGGTGTATTTGAATGCATGATGGTATATATGGGTCTATGTGGGTGCATTTTGGTATATATGGGTGTATGTGGGTGCATGTTGGTATATATGGGTATATTTAGGTGCATGTTGGTGTATTTGGGTGCATGTTGGTATATATGGGTGTATTTTGGTGCATGTTGGTATATATGTGGGTGCATGTCAGTGTATATATGTGTGTATCTGGGTGTATATGGGTATATTTGGGTGCATGTTGGTATATTTGGGTGCATGTTGGTATATTTGGGTCATATTGGTGTATATGTGGGTGCATGTCGGTGTATATATGGGTGTATCTGGGTGCATGTTGGTGTATATAGGTGTTTGGGTGCATGTTGGTGTATATGGATGTTTTTGAGTGCATGTTGGTGTATATGGATGTTTTTGAGTGCATGTTGGTGTATATGGGTGTTTGGGTTCATGTTGGTGTATATGAGTGCATGTCGGTGTATATGGATGTTTTTGAGTGCATGTTGGTGTATATGGATGTTTTTGAGTGCATGTTGGTGTATTTAGGTGCATTTTGGTGTATATGGTTGTATTTAGGTGCATGTTGGTGTATGTGTGCATGTTGGTATATATGGGTGTATTTAGGTGCATGTTGGTGTATTTGGGTGCATGTTGGTATATATGTGGGTGCATGTCAGTGTATATATGTGTGTATCTGGGTGTATATGGGGATATTTAGGTGCATGTTGGTATATTTGGGTGCATGTTGGTATATTTGGGTCATATTGGTGTATATGTGGGTGCATGTCAGTGTATATATGGGTGTATCTGGGTGCATGTTGGTGTATATGGATGTTTTTGAGTGCATGTTGGTGTATATGGATGTTTTTTAGTGCATGTTGGTGTATATGGATGTTTTTGAGTGCATGTTTGTATATTTGGGTGCATGTTTGTATATTTGGGTGCATGTTGGTGTATATGGGTGTATTTGGGTGCATGTTGGTGTATGTGGGTGCATGTTTGTATATTTGGGTGCATGTTGGTATATATGGGTGTATCTGGGTGCATGTTGGTGTATATGGGTGTATCTGGGTGCATGTTGGTGTATATGGGTGTGTTTGGGTGCATGTTGGTGTATTTGGGTGCATGTTGGTGTATATGGGTGTATCTGGGTGCATGGTGGTGTATATGCGTGTATTTGAGTGCATGTTAGTTTATCATAGAAACATAGAAACATAGAATGTGTCGGCAGATAAGAACCATTCGGTCCATCTAGTCTGCCCAATTTTTTTTGAGTACTTTTATTAGTCCCCCGTTCCCGGTCTTATAGCTAGGATAGCCTTGTGTCTATCCCACGCATGCTTAAAATCCTTGACTGTGT
Organism: Pelodytes ibericus; assembly: GCA_036172795.1. Taxonomy (NCBI): domain Eukaryota; kingdom Metazoa; phylum Chordata; class Amphibia; order Anura; family Pelodytidae; genus Pelodytes; species Pelodytes ibericus. The sequence goes on along the minus strand of CM069861.1, from coordinate 215,770,529 downwards.
TTACCTCTACCACTTCTGCTGGCAGGCTATTCCATACATCCACTACCATCTCAGTAAAGTAATACTTCCTGATATTACTTTTAAATCGTTGCCCCTCTAATTTAAGACTATGTCCTCTAGTTGTGGTAGTTTTTCCTCTTTTAAATATACTCTCTTCCTTTACTGTGTTGATTCCCTTTATGTATTTAAATGTTTCCATCATATCCCCCCTGTTACGTCTTTCCTCCAAGCTTTACATGTTAAGATGCTTTAACCTTTCCTGGTAAGTTTTATCCTTCAACCCATGAACCAGTTTAGTAGCCCTTCTCTGAACTCTCTCCAAAGTATCAATATCCTTCTGGAGATACGGTCTCCAGTACTGCGTACAATACTCCAAGTGAGGTCTCACCAGCGCTATGAACAATACTCCAAGTGAGGTCTCACCAGCGCTCTGTACAATACTCCAAGTGAGGTCTCACCAGTGCTCTGTACAATACTCCAAGTGAGGTCTCACCAGTGCTCTGTACAATACTCCAAGTGAGGTCTCACCAGCGCTCTGTACAATACTCCAAGTGAGGTCTCACCAGCGCTCTGTACAATACTCCAAGTGAGGTCTCACCAGCGCTCTGTACAATGGCATGAGCACTTCCCTCTTCCTACTGCTAATACCTCTCCCTATGCAACCAAGCATTCTGCTAGCATTTCCTGCTGCTCTATTGCATTGCCTACCTACCTTCAAGTCCTCTGAAATTATTACTCCTAAATCCCTTTCCTCAGATGTTGAGGTTAGGACTGTACCAAATAGTCTATATTCTGCTTTTGGGTTTTTACGCCCAAGGTGCATAATCTTGCACTTGTCCACATTAAATGTCAGTTGCCACTGCTCTGACCATTTTTCTAGTTTAGCTAAATCATTTGCCATTTGGCTTATCCCTCCATGAATATCAACCCTGCTGCAAATCTTTGTATCATCAGCAAAAAGACATACTTTGCCAACAAGACCTTCTGCAATATCGCTAATAAAAATATTGAAGAGAATGGGTCCAAGAATAGATCCCTGAGGTACCCCACTAGTAACAAGACCTTGCATCGAATATACCCCATTGACTACAACCCTCTGTTGCCTGTCACTCAGCCATTGTCTAATCCATTCAACAATATTGAAATCCAAACTCAAAGATTTCAGTTTATTGATAAGCCTTCTATGTGCGACAGTGTCAAAAGCCTTACTGAAATCTAGGTAAGCAATGTCTACTGCACCACCCTGATCTATTATTTTAGTCACCCAATCAAAAAAATCAATAAGATTAGTTTGGCATGATCTCCCTGAAGTAAACCCATGCTGTCTCTGATCTTGAAATCCAAGCGACTTTAGATGTTCAACAATCCTATTCTTTAACAAGGTTTCCATTATTTTCCCCACTACTGAAGTAAGACTTACTGGTCTATAGTTGCCCGCCTCCTCCCTACTACCTTTCTTGTGAATGGGCACAACATTAGCTAATTTCCAATCTTCTGGAACTACTCCCGTTAACAATGATTGGTTAAATAAATCTGTTAACGGTTTTGCTAGTACACCACTAAGTTCTTTTAATAACTTTGGATGTATCCCATCAGGTCCCATCGACTTATTTGTCTTTACTTTAGACAGCTGAAGTAAAACCTCTTCCTCTGTAAACTTACATGCATCAAAAGACTCATTAGTCTTTTTCCCTAAATGAGGTCCCTTACCCTCATTTTCATTTGTAATCTGGGTGCATGTTGGTATATATGGGAGTATGTGTGTGCATCTTGGTATAAATGGGTGTATTTAGGTGCATGTTGGTGTATATGGGTGTATGTTGGTATATATGGGTATAGGTGCATGTCGGTGTATATGGGTGTATGTTGGTATATATGGGTATAGGTGCATGTCGGTGTATATGGGTATATAAAGGTGCATGTTGGTGTATTTGGGTGTGTTTTAGAACTTACTTGAATTTCAGCTCTCGAGTCTGCTCATTCTGTGCCTGCTCCAGGTCTTGTCTCACCCGAACATATTCATCATGCTGATCCTGAATCTCACCCTTCACTGCCTGGAGCTTGGCATAGAGCTGTAACAGGAAACACAAGCACAACAGAGCTGTAACAAGAAACAAACACAGCACAGGGCTGTAACAGGAAACATAAGCACAACAAAGCTGTAACAGGAAACACAAGCACAACAAAGCTGTAACAGGAAAAACAAGCACAACAGAACTGTAACAGGAAACACAAGCACAACAAAGCTGTAACAGGAAACACAAGCACAACAGAACTGTAACAGGAAACACAAGCACTACAGAGCTGTAACAGGAAACACAAGCACTACAGAGCTGTAACAGGAAACACAAGCACAACAAAGCTGTAACAGGAAACACAAGCACAACAAAGCTGTAACAGGAAACACAAGCACAACAAAGCTGTAACAGAAAACACAAGCACAACAAAGCTGTAACAGGAAACACAAGCACAACAAAGCTGTAACAGGAAACACAAGCACAACAGAACTGTAACAGGAAACACAAGCACAACAGAGCTGTAACAGGAAACAAGCACTACAGAGCTGTAACAGGAAACAAGCACAACAAAGCTGTAACAGGAAACACAAGCACAACAGAACTGTAACAGGAAACACAAGCACAACAGAGCTGTAACAGGAAACACAAGCACAACAGAGCTGTAACAGGAAACACAAGCACAACAGCTGTAACAGGAAACACAAGCACAACAGCGCTGTAACAGGAAACACAAGCACTACAGAGCTGTAACAGGAAACACAAGCACTACAGAACTGTAACAGGAAACACAAACACAACAGCGCTGTAACAGGAAACACAAGCACAACAGCGCTGTAACAGGAAACACAAGCACTACAGAGCTGTAACAGGAAACACAAGCACAACAGAACTGTAACAGGAAACACAAGCACAACAGAGCTGTAACAGGAAACACAAGCACTACAGAACTGTAACAGGAAACACAAGCACTACAGAACTGTAACAGGAAACACAAGCACAACAGAGCTGTAACAGGAAACACAAGCACTACAGAACTGTAACAGGAAACACAAGCACAACAGAGCTGTAACAGGAAACACAAGCACAACAGAGCTGTAACAGGAAACACAAGCACTACAGAACTGTAACAGGAAACACAAGCACAACAGAACTGTAACAGGAAACACAAGCACAACAGAGCTGTAACAGGAAACACAAGCACAACAGCTGTAACAGGAAACACAAGCACAACAGAGCTGTAACAGGAAACACAAGCACTACAGAGCTGTAACAGGAAACACAAGCACTACAGAACTGTAACAGGAAACACAAGCACAACATATAACTGTAACAGGAAACACAAGCACAACAGAGCTGTAACAGGAAACACAAGCACTACAGAACTGTAACAGGAAACACAAGCACAACAGAGCTGTAACAGGAAACACAAGCACTACAGAACTGTAACAGGAAACACAAGCACAACAGAGCTATAACAGGAAACACAAGCACAACAGCTGTAACAGGAAACACAAGCACTACAGAACTGTAACAGGAAACACAAGCACTACAGAACTGTAACAGGAAACACAAGCACAACAGAGCTGTAACAGGAAACACAAGCACAACAGAGCTGTAACAGGAAACACAAGCACAACAGAGCTGTAACAGGAAACACAAGCACAACAGAGCTATAACAGGAAACACAAGCACAAAAGAGCTGTAACAGGAAACACAAGCACTACAGAACTGTAACAGGAAACACAAGCACAAAAGAGCTGTAAGAGGAAACACAAACACAGCATAGAGCAGTAACAGGAAGCAAACACAAGTGAGAGCTGTAACAGGAAACACAAACACAGTAAAAAGCTGTTAACAGGGGGGGGGGGCGTGTCCTGAAGCTGGCAATGGCGGAGGCATTTAGCAACAGCTCCGTGCTTGCAGCTTGAATCCGGACACCTATCAAGCGATATACCTTCCATGGGTCGCCAAAATAGAGCCAACTATCCACCTTAGCTTAAAAAGAACAAGCCAGGGGCCAAACCACCACCTCCGGGAGAGTTCTTTGCCCGCTCTCTGAGCCGAAGACTGCGACGGGCCTACCTAAAATGGCCGCTGATACTCAGCACTCAGCTAGCCCCTGACTACTGCCAGAAATCTGGAGGGAGGCTTTTCAACACCCGTCTACCAAAGTGGATATCACTGACATCGTGGCAAGGGCTATACAGCCGCTCCGCTCGGAAATCACGGGGCTCCGCCAAGACCTTAAACAAATCGATGCCAGAGTACTCACCCTTGAGGAGGGGGCGCCACTCACTCAAGATGCGGTCGATCCCTTAAGCCAACATGTCCAACACCAGGAATACCAGATTTACTCGTTACAGCAACAAGTCAAGGAACTCGACAATCGCAGCCGTAAAATCAATATCCGAGTGAGAGGCATTCCTGAGGACACCTCCTACGACGAGCTGCAAGCTCTGGTGCAGGGCCTCTTTGACACAATCTTGAAGAGGGATCCTGACAATCCCGTTGAGCTTGAGAAAGTATACAAACCTCGTATCCCTAAAGTAACAGGGAAAACTGTTTGTGGTCTGTACACTTCACTACCTTATTGAACGAGATGCCATACTCCAGGCTTATCGGAACATGAACCCACTGAAAATCAAAATCACAGCGCTTTTCACAGATTTGTACCGAACGACCCTGCAAGTTAGGCAATCCCCGCGCCCAATCACCGCGGAGCTGAGGGCTCTGGACTATTCCTACTCGTGGGGATCACCTTTTGCCCTTATAGTAAAGAAGAACAATAATACTCACACTGCGCCACCCGGCGGAACTACCCTCTCTCCTGAGTGGTCTCGGATTGCCCAACATCCAAGTGCCAGACTGGTCTATGTTATCTATGTTCCCAGCCCCATTGAGGAGCCCGACAGTGGACTTGGCCCTCCCGGAGTAATATGATGCCTGTTTCCGAATAACTGCCGGGACGCTATCTTGTTTAAACTTTTCTTGTTACCCGTTAAATGGCGGTCGACCTGAATGTAGCCTTTCTGATTCGAGTCCACACCAATTGTTTGACCTCCCTTTTTGTATGATGTTCCAGTTAAGCATGTCCTGCATAATGCAGAGCCACTGTTTACTTATGGCGCCTCTATGCTTTCTCTAGCAGCCTACACTCCATCTGTTATTATGCAATTTTTATTCTCTTGTCTGCAGACTTGCCAGCGGTTCGGATACGGTACCCCCAGGGCATACTCCCCCACCCCAGATGGGATGGGAGGGGAGTTCTTTGTCGTTTGGCGACTTACTGCCCATTTTGTTTTCATGACCCCCTTTTGGTCATGGGTGGTCTTTCCCACCAGGGGTCGCTGCCCCACCTTCTTATATCACCCCTCCTCTTTTTTATTTTTTCTAGTACCTATGCCCCCCTTTTTTCCCCTCAACTCCTCCATCTCTCTCCCTCCCCCCAACCTTATTTTCTTTTTTTACCCCCTCTCTTTCTTCATCTCTATACTTTCTCTCCCTAACATTTTCACCACTGCTGTGGTATTCTCTGAATTACCGCTGATATTTTCTTTCCCATTGTATATCTTATTATCTCATTGAATAGTACCTATATATTAGACATGTGCATTCATTTTCAGATGGGTTTATAGATGGGTTTATGTAATTCTATGTATTCTATAAGCCGAAAGTCTATAAACCGAACTAGAGTCCCCATTCATAAGAAATTCTTATGAATGGGGCTCTAGTTCGGTTTATAGAAAGCCAACAGTATTACATGTATTCTATAAGCCGAAAGTCTATAAACCGAACGATTTATACACTTTCGGCTTATAGAATACGTGTAATACTATTGCCTTTCTATAAACCGAACGAGAGCCCCATTCATAAGAATTTCTTATGAATGGGGACTCTAGTTCGGTTTATAGACTTTCGGCTTATAGAATACATAGAATTACATGTATTCTATAAACCGAACGACCTTCGGTTTATACACTTTCGGCTTATAGAATACGTGTAATACTATTGCCTTTCTATAAACCGAACGAGAGCCCCATTCATAAGAATTTCTTATGAATGGGGACTCTAGTTCGGTTTATAGACTTTCGGCTTATAAAATACATAGAATTACATGTATTCTATAAACCGAACGACCTTCGGTTTATACACTTTCGGCTTATAGAATACGTGTAATACTATTGCCTTTCTATAAACCGAACGAGAGCCCCATTCATAAGAATTTCTTATGAATGGGGACTCTAGTTCGGTTTATAGACTTTCGGCTTATAGAATACATAGAATTACATGTATTCTATAAACCGAACGACCTTCGGTTTATACACTTTCGGCTTATAGAATACGTGTAATACTATTGCCTTTCTATAAACCGAATGAGAGCCCCATTCATAAGAATTTCTTATGAATGGGGACTCTAGTTCGGTTTATAGAAAGCCAATAGCATAACATGTATTCCACAAGCCGAAAGTCTATAAACTGAACAAAGTTTGGTTTATAGACCTTCGGTTTATGGAATGTGTAGGTCAATTGATTCGTACAAATACAGAAAGAAAAGTCCTGCGCTCACTCCCATCGTACGAACGAATAAAACGAAACGAAAATAATGAACGAATTTCATCTGAAACGAATGCAGTAATGAACAAAATTAGTTTTAGACAAAATAACATTTTCGTCCGAATGGACGAAAACAAATTTTTTTTTTTAGTTTTGCACATGTCTACTATATATCGTATGTAACCCCGTGTATCTATAACCCTGACGTATCGTCTATAACCCCGGCGTTTCGCCTGTAACCCCGGCATTTCATCTGTAACCCAGGAATTTCATCTGTAACCCTGGTGTATCATACCCTGACCGCACCTTTTTCAGTTTCTTGGTCTTCATCTCCACCTCCTGTTGCAGGGATGTGTATGTTCCTCTCAGTTCCACCGTCTCTTCGTCTCTCAGGAGCATCTGCTGCTGGATCTCTCGCTCGCGCCGCTTCTATAAAGAGTCATCCATAGGCCAGAATGAGACCGTCAGACAGTGTGTCAGACAGTGCGTCATACAGTGTTTAGGTGATCCAGTCACAGTATAAGCAGTGTTTAGGTGATACAGTCACAGTATAAGCAGTGTTTAGGTGATCCAGTCACAGTTTAAGCAGTGTTTGGGTGATACAGTCACAGTATAAGCAGTGTTTAGGTGATCCAGTCACAGTATAAGCAGTGTTTGGGTGACAGTCACAGTATAAGCAGTGTTTAGGTGATCCAGTCACAGTATAAGCTGTGTTTAGGTGATACAGTCACAGTATAAGCAGTGTTTGGATGATACAGTAACAGTATAGGCAGTGTTTAGGTGATCCAGTCACAGTATAAGCAGTGTTTAGGTGATCCAGTCACAGTATAAGCAGTGTTTAGGTGATCCAGTCACAGTATAAGCAGTGTTTGGGTGACACAGTCACAGTATAAGCAGTGTTTGGTTGATACAGTCACAGTATAAGCAGTGTTTGGGTGATACAGTCACAGTGTAAGCAGTGTTTGGGTGATACAGTCACAGTATAAGCAGTGTTTAGGTGATACAGTCACAGTATAAGCAGTGTTTAGGTGATACAGTTACAGTATAAGGAGTGTTTGGGTGATACAGTCACAGTATAAGCAGTGTTTAGTTGATACAGTCACAGTATAAGCAGTGTTTGGGTGATAGTCACAGTATAAGCAGTGTTTGGGTGATACAGTCACAGTATAAGCAGTGTTTAGGTGATACAGTCACAGTATAAGCAGTGTTTGGGTGATACAGTCACAGTATAAGCAGTGTTTAGGTGATACAGTCACAGTATAAGCAGTGTTTTAGGTGATACAGTCACAGTATTAGCATTGTTTAGGTTATACAGTCACAGTATAAGCAGTGTTTAGCTGAAACAGTCACAGTATTAGCAGTGTTTAGCTGATACAGTCACAGTATTAGCAGTGTTTAGCTGATACAGTCACAGTATAAGCAGTGTTTTGGCTGATACAGTCACAGTATTAGCAGTGTTTAGCTGATACAGTCACAGTATAAGCAGTGTTTGGGTGATACAGTCACAGTATAAGCAGTTTGGGTGATACAGTCACAGTATAAGCAGTGTTTAGGTGATACAGTCACAGTATAAGCAGTGTTTGGGTGATACAGTCACAGTATAAGCAGTGTTTGGATGATACAGTCACAGCATAAGCAGTGTTTAGGTGATCCAGTCACAGTATAAGCAGTGTTTAGGTGATACAGTCACAGTATAAGCAGTGTTTGGGTGATACAGTCACAGTATAAGCAGTGTTTAGAAAATACAGTCACAGTATAAGCAGTGTTTAGCTGATACAGTCACAGTATTAGCAGTGTTTAGCTGATACAGTCACAGTATTAGCAGTGTTTAGCTGATACAGTCACAGTATTAGCAGTGTTTAGCTGATACAGTCACAGTATAAGCAGTGTTTGGGTGATACAGTCACAGTATAAGCAGTTTGGATGATACAGTCACAGTATAAGCAGTGTTTAGGTGATACAGTCACAGTATAAGCAGTGTTTAGGTGATCCAGTCACAGTATAAGCAGTGTTTGGGTGATACAGTCACAGTATAAGCAGTGTTTAGGTGATCCAGTCACAGTATAAGCAGTGTTTAGGTGATACAGTCACAGTATAAGCAGTGTTTGGGTGATACAGTCACAGTATAAGCAGTGTTTGGGTGATACAGTCACAGTATAAGCAGTGTTTGGGTGATACAGTCACAGTATAAGCAGTGTTTAGGTGACAGTCACAGAATAAGCAGTGTTTGGGTGATACAGTCACAGTATAAGCAGTGTTTAGGTGATACAGTCACAGTATTAGCAGTGTTTAGCTGATACAGTCACAGTATTAGCAGTGTTTAGCTGATACAGTCACAGTATAAGCAGTGTTTGGGTAATACAGTCACAGTATAAGCAGTTTGGGTGATACAGTCACAGTATAAGCAGTGTTTAGGTGATACAGTCACAGTATAAGCAGTGTTTAGGTGACAGTCACAGTATAAGCAGTGTTTGGGTGATACAGTCACAGTATAAGCAGTGTTTAGGTGATACAGTCACAGTATAAGCAGTGTTTGGGTGATACAGTCACAGTATAAGCAGTGTTTAGGTGATACAGTCACAGTATAAGCAGTGTTTAGGTGATACAGTCACAGTATAAGCAGTGTTTAGGTGACAGTCACAAAATAAGCAGTGTTTGGGTGATACAGTCACAGTATAAGCAGTGTTTAGGTGATACAGTCACAGTATAAGCAGGGTTTAGGTGATACAGTCACAGTATTAGCAGTGTTTATCTGATACAGTCACAGTATTAGCAGTGTTTAGCTGATACAGTCACAGTATAAGCAGTGTTTGGGTGATACAGTCACAGTAAAAGCAGTTTGGGTGATACAGTCACAGTATAAGCAGTGTTTAGGTGATACAGTCACAGTATAAGCAGTGTTTGGGTGATACAGTCACAGTATAAGCAGTGTTTGGGTGATACAGTCACAGTATAAGCAGTGTTTAGCTGATACAGTCACAGTATAAGCAGTGTTTGGGTGATACAGTCACAGTATAAGCAGTTTGGGTGATACAGTCACAGTATAAGCAGTGTTTAGGTGATACAGTCACAGTATAAGCAGTGTTTGGGTGATACAGTCACAGTATAAGCAGTGTTTGGGTGATACAGTCACAGTATAAGCAGTGTTTAGGTGATACAGTCACAGTATAAGCAGTGTTTGGGTGATACAGTCACAGTATAAGCAGTGTTTAGGTGATACAGTCACAGTATAAGCAGTGTTTGGGTGATACAGTCACAGTATAAGCAGTGTTTAGGTGATACAGTCACGGTATAAGCAGTGTTTAGGTGATACAGTCACAGTATAAGCAGTGTCTAGGTGATACAGTCACAGTATAAGCAGTGTTTGGGTGACACAGTCACAGTGTGAGCAGTGTTTAGGTGACACAGTCACAGTGTGAGCAGTGTTTAGGTGATACAGTCACAGTGTGAGCAGTGTTTAGGTGATACAGTCACAGTATAAGCAGTGTTTAGCTGACACAGTCACAGTATAAGCAGTGTTTAGCTGATACAGTCACAGTGTGAGCAGTGTTTAGGTGATACAGTCACAGTATAAGCAGTGTTTGGGTGATACAGTCACAGTATAAGCAGTGTTTAGGTGATACAGTCACGGTATAAGCAGTGTTTAGGTGATACAGTCACAGTATAAGCAGTGTTTAGGTGATACAGTCACAGTATAAGCAGTGTCTAGGTGATACAGTCACAGTATAAGCAGTGTTTAGGTGACACAGTCACAGTGTGAGCAGTGTTTAGGTGATACAGTCACAGTGTGAGCAGTGTTTAGGTGATACAGTCACAGTATAAGCAGTGTTTAGCTGACACAGTCACAGTATAAGCAGTGTTTAGCTGATACAGTCACAGTGTGAGCAGTGTTTAGGTGATACAGTCACAGTATAAGCAGTGTTTAGGTGACACAGTCACAGTATAAGCAGTGTTTAGCTGATACAGTCACAGTATAAGCAGTGTTTAGCTGATACAGTCACAGTGTGAGCAGTGTTTAGGTGATACAGTCACAGTATAAGCAGTGTTTAGGTGACACAGTCACAGTATAAGCAGTGTTTGGGTAATACAGTCACAGTATAAGCAGTGTTTGGGTAATACAGTCACAGTATAAGCAGTGTTTGGGTGATACAGTCAAAGTATAAGCAGTGTTTGGATGATACAGTCACAGTATCAGCAGTGTTTAGGTGATACAATCACAGTATAAGCAGTGTTTGGGTGATCCAGTCACAGTATAAGGAGTGTTTAGCTGATACAGTCACAGTATAAGCAGTGTTTAGGTGATCCAGTCACAGTATAAGCAGTGTTTGGGTGATACAGTCACAGTATAAGCAGTGTTTGGGTGATACAGTCACAGTATAAGCAGTGTCTAGGTGATACAGTCACAGTATAAGCAGTGTTTAGGTGACACAGTCACAGTGTGAGCAGTGTTTAGGTGATACAGTCACAGTGTGAGCAGTGTTTAGGTGATACAGTCACAGTATAAGCAGTGTTTAGCTGACACAGTCACAGTATAAGCAGTGTTTAGCTGATACAGTCACAGTGTGAGCAGTGTTTAGGTGATACAGTCACAGTATAAGCAGTGTTTAGGTGACACAGTCACAGTATAAGCAGTGTTTAGCTGATACAGTCACAGTATAAGCAGTGTTTAGCTGATACAGTCACAGTGTGAGCAGTGTTTAGGTGATACAGTCACAGTATAAGCAGTGTTTAGGTGACACAGTCACAGTATAAGCAGTGTTTGGGTAATACAGTCACAGTATAAGCAGTGTTTGGGTAATACAGTCACAGTATAAGCAGTGTTTGGGTGATACAGTCAAAGTATAAGCAGTGTTTGGATGATACAGTCACAGTATCAGCAGTGTTTAGGTGATACAATCACAGTATAAGCAGTGTTTGGGTGATCCAGTCACAGTATAAGGAGTGTTTAGCTGATACAGTCACAGTATAAGCAGTGTTTAGGTGATCCAGTCACAGTATAAGCAGTGTTTGGGTGATACAGTCACAGTATAAGCAGTGTTTGGGTGATACAGTCACAGTATAAGCAGTGTTTAGGTGATACAATCACAGTATAAGCAGTGTTTGGGTGATCCAGTCACAGTATAAGCAGTGTTTAGCTGATACAGTCACAGTGTGACGGGAGATGGATACACACAGGCAGCATGGTGTGAGAGACATACACAGTCCAGACACTCAGTATTTGGGGGTTTTGTCGCACACCTGCTCAGCGATCTCTTGCCGTTTGATCTCCAGCATTTTCTGTTGCTCGTTTGTATGATCCATGATATTCTTCCCTCCGATCAGCAGTTTACTCTCCATTGCCTGAAAAACAAACACATTCCTGCTTTATTCCCAACTCCAGGGCCATTGCTGGGTCTCCATAAGATCCGGGCTGGAGCCCGAGACAGACTGATAAATATGATACCAATGAATAGTAGGTATATATGGAAATTATACCTGGCGCCTGGTTATTGTTGTCCCTGCATGGTGCTCTCACCGCTGGGATAATTTTATTTATTTATTTTTTATCCAGCAGAGCACAACTGAGCAATGTGTGCACCGGCTTCCTGCTCCGTCCCCACACGCACCGCACTAGAGTGTCCAAGCAATGTGCGAATATATCACAGACTCCACAGCAATAAAACTCCCAGTAATGTGCAGTGTGCGAATATATCACAGACTCCACAGCAATAAAACTCTCAGTAATGTGCAGTGTGTGAGTGTATCACAGACTCCACAACAATAAAACTCCCAGTAATGTGCAGTGTGTGAGTGTATCACAGACCCCACAGCAATAAAACTCACAGTAATGTGCAGTGTGTGAGTGTATCACAGTAATGTGCAGTGTGTGAGTGTATCACAGACTCCACAGCAATAAAACTCACAGTAATGTGCAATGTGTGAGTGTATCACAGACTCCACAGCAATAAAATTCACAGTAATGTGCAGTGTGTGAGTGTATCACAGACTCCACAGCAATAAAACTCACAGTAATGTGCAGCGTGTGAGTGTATCACAGACTCCACAGCAATAAAACTCCCAGTAATGTGCAGTGTGTGAGTGTATCACAGTAATGTGCAGTTTGTGAGTGTATCACAGTAATGTGCAGAGTGTGAGTGTATCACAGACTCCACAGCAATAAAACTCCCAGTAATGTGCAGCGTGTGAGTGTATCACAGACTCCACAGCAATAAAACTCACAGTAATGTGCAGTGTGAGTGTATCACATACTCCACAGCAATACGACTCACAGTAATGTGCAGCGTTTGAGTGTAACACACACTCCACAGCAATAAAACTCACAGTAATGTGCAGTGTTTGTGTATCGCAGACTCCACAGCAATAAAACTCACAGTAATGTGCAGTGTGTGAGTGTATCACAGACTCCACCGCAATAAAACTCACAGTAATGTGCAATGTGTGAGTGTATCACAGACTCCACAGCAATAAAACTCACAGTAATGTGCAGCGTGTGAGTGTATCACAGACTCCACAGCAATAAAACTCCCAGTAATGTGCAGTGTGTGAGTGTATCACAGTAATGTGCAGTTTGTGAGTGTATCACAGTAATGTGCAGAGTGTGAGTGTATCACAGACTCCACAGCAATAAAACTCCCAGTAATGTGCAGCGTGTGAGTGTATCACAGACTCCACAGCAATAAAACTCACAGTAATGTGCAGTGTGAGTGTATCACATACTCCACAGCAATACGACTCACAGTAATGTGCAGCGTTTGAGTGTAACACACACTCCACAGCAATAAAACTCACAGTAATGTGCAGTGTTTGTGTATCGCAGACTCCACAGCAATAAAACTCACAGTAATGTGCAGTGTGTGAGTGTATCACAGACTCCACCGCAATAAAACTCACAGTAATGTGCAATGTGTGAGTGTATCACAGACTCCACAGCAATAAAATTCACAGTAATGTGCGGTGTGTGAGTGTATCACAGACTCCACAGCAATAAAACTCACAGTAATGTGCGGTGTGTGAGTGTATCACAGACTCCACAGCAATAAAACTCACAGTAATGTGCAGTGTGTGAGTGTATCACAGACTCCACAGCAATAAAACTCACAGTAATGTGCAATGTGTGAGTGTATCACAGACTCCACAGCTATAAAACTCACAGTAATGTGCAATGTGTGAGTGTATCACAGACTCCACAGCGATAAAACTCACAGTAATGTGCAGTGTGAGCGTATCACAGACTCCACAGCAATAAAACTCACAGTAATGTGCAGCGTGTGAGTGTATCACAGACTCCACAGCAATAAAACTCACAGTAATGTGCAGTGTGTGAGTGTATCACAGTAATGTGCAGTGTGTGAGTGTATCACAGTAATGTGTAGTGTGTGAGTGTATCACAGACTCCACAGCAATAAAACTCACAGTAATGTGCAGTGTGTGAGTGTATCACAGACTCCACAGAAATAAAACTCACAGTAATGTGCAATGTGTGAGTGTATCACAGACTCCACAGCAATAAAACTCACAGTAATGTGCAATGTGTGAGTGTATCACAGACTCCACAGCAATAAAATTCACAGTAATGTGCGGTGTGTGAGTGTATCACAGACTCCACAGCAATAAAACTCACAGTAATGTGCGGTGTGTGAGTGTATCACAGACTCCACAGCAATAAAACTCACAGTAATGTGCAGTGTGTGAGTGTATCACAGACTCCACAGCAATAAAACTCACAGTAATGTGCAATGTGTGAGTGTATCACAGACTCCACAGCAATAAAACTCACAGTAATGTGCAATGTGTGAGTGTATCACAGACTCCACAGCGATAAAACTCACAGTAATGTGCAGTGTGAGCGTATCACAGACTCCACAGCAATAAAACTCACAGTAATGTGCAGCGTGTGAGTGTATCACAGACTCCACAGCAATAAAACTCCCAGTAATGTGCAGTGTGTGAGTGTATCACAGTAATGTGCAGTGTGTGAGTGTATCACAGTAATGTGCAATGTGTGAGTGTATCACAGACTCCACAGCTATAAAACTCACAGTAATGTGCAATGTGTGAGTGTATCACAGACTCCACAGCGATAAAACTCACAGTAATGTGCAGTGTGAGCGTATCACAGACTCCACAGCAATAAAACTCACAGTAATGTGCAGCGTGTGAGTGTATCACAGACTCCACAGCAATAAAACTCACAGTAATGTGCAGTGTGTGAGTGTATCACAGTAATGTGCAGTGTGTGAGTGTATCACAGTAATGTGTAGTGTGTGAGTGTATCACAGACTCCACAGCAATAAAACTCACAGTAATGTGCAGTGTGTGAGTGTATCACAGACTCCACAGAAATAAAACTCACAGTAATGTGCAATGTGTGAGTGTATCACAGACTCCACAGCAATAAAACTCACAGTAATGTGCAATGTGTGAGTGTATCACAGACTCCACAGCAATAAAATTCACAGTAATGTGCGGTGTGTGAGTGTATCACAGACTCCACAGCAATAAAACTCACAGTAATGTGCGGTGTGTGAGTGTATCACAGACTCCACAGCAATAAAACTCACAGTAATGTGCAGTGTGTGAGTGTATCACAGACTCCACAGCAATAAAACTCACAGTAATGTGCAATGTGTGAGTGTATCACAGACTCCACAGCAATAAAACTCACAGTAATGTGCAATGTGTGAGTGTATCACAGACTCCACAGCGATAAAACTCACAGTAATGTGCAGTGTGAGCGTATCACAGACTCCACAGCAATAAAACTCACAGTAATGTGCAGCGTGTGAGTGTATCACAGACTCCACAGCAATAAAACTCCCAGTAATGTGCAGTGTGTGAGTGTATCACAGTAATGTGCAGTGTGTGAGTGTATCACAGTAATGTGCAGTGTGTGAGTGTATCACAGACTCCACAGCGATAAAACTCACAGTAATGTGCAGTGTGAGCGTATCACAGACTCCACAGCAATAAAACTCACAGTAATGTGCAGTGTGTGAGTGTATCACAGACTCCACAGCAATAAGACTCACAGTAATGTGCAGCGTGTGAGTGTATCATAGACTCCACAGCAATAAAACTCCCAGTAATGTGCAGTGTGTGAGTGTATCACAGTAATGTGCAGTGTGTGAGTGTATCACAGTAATGTGCAGTGTGAGTGTATCACAGTAATGTGCAGCGTGTGAGTGTATCACAGTAATGTGCAGTGTGTGAGTGTATCACAGTAATGTGCAGTGTGTGAGTGTATCACAGACTCCACAGCAATAAAACTCACAGTAATGTGCAGTGTGTGAGTGTATCACAGACTCCACAGCAATAAGACTCACAGTAATGTGCAGGGTGTGAGTGTATCACAGACTCCACAGCAATAAAACTCACAGTAATGTGCAGGGTGTGAGTGTATCACACACTCCACAGCAATAAGACTCACAGTAATGTGCAGGGTGTGAGTGTATCACAGACTCCACAGCAATAAAACTCCCAGTAATGTGCAGTGTGTGAGTGTATCACAGACTCCACAGCAATAAAACTCACAGTAATGTGCAGTGTGTGAGTGCATCACAGGCTATACAGCAATAAAACTCACAGTAATGTGCAGTGTGTGAGTGTATCACAGACTCCACAGCAATAAAACTCACAGTAATGTGCAGTGTGTGAGTGTATCACAGACTCCACAGCAATAAGACTTACAGTAATGTGCAGGGTGTGAATGTATCACAGACTCCACAGCAATACAACTCACAGTAATGTGCAGTGTGTGAGTGTATCACAGACTCCACAGCAATAAAACTCACAGTAATGTGCAGTGTGTGAGTGTATCACAGACTCCACAGCAATAAAACTCACAGTAATGTGCAGCGTGTGAGTGTATCACTGACTCCACAGCAATACAACTCACAGTAATGTGCAGTGTGTGAGTGTATCACAGTAATGTGCAGTGTGTGAGTGTATCACAGTAATGTGCAGTGTGTGAGTGTATCACAGTAATGTGCAGGGTGTGAGTGTATCACAGACTCCACAGCAATAAAACTCACAGTAATGTGCAGTGTGTGAGTGTATCACAGACTCCACAGCAATAAGACTCACAGTAATGTGCAGTGTGTGAGTGTATCACAGACTCCACAGCAATAAGACTCACAGTAATGTGCAGGGTGTGAGTGTATCACAGACTCCACAGCAATAAAACTCAGAGTAATTACTCGAATTTACACTTATCCACATAAATACACAGCCACAAATACACACACATTCACACTTGCACAGTCACACATAGATGCACACACCCTTACACACAGAGACACACAATCCCACTTACACCACACACACACACTTGTATGTGAGCAAATTCCCATGATTTCAAAATAACTGAACATACAACATTTTATGAACGTTGCATACACCATGTACCAGACTTTGAGAAAAACAGTCTCATAATATAGGGGATCTTACACACACATACACCCACCCTGACACGCCCCCCCACACAGACACCCTTACAAAGATGGCATTACACACACACCCGTACACACACACACAACTAGACACACACACACACCCGTACACACACACACACACACACCCGTACACACAGACACACACACCTAGACACACACACACCCGTACACACAGACACACACACCTAGACACACACACACACACACCCGTACACACAGACACACACACACAACTAGACACACACACACACACCCGTACACACAGACACACACACCTAGACACACACACACACACACACACCCGTACACACAGACACACACACACACACCTAGACACATATTTATGTATGTATGGTGTCTGAATCATCCCCCTCCCTGCTCATTTACCTTTAATTTGCATGGAGGAGGATGTTCAGACACACCATCTGCCTCCAATCCCTGAAGCTGGTGTCCTACCAAAATATTCCCCAAACATCCTGCTCTTACAGTATCAGATTGCGAGGGGGGTGCGGAGTATGCACCCTTCGTGCTGCGCACAGATCTATGTGCCCGATGGAGGCAGCCACGGAGGTGCCTCTGCCCTACCCACAGCCAGAAACACTCAGTGTTAGGTGACAGAGCCCCTTTAATACAGTCACAGTATAAGCAGTGTTTAGGTGACAGAGGCCCTTTAATACAGTCACAGTATAAGCAGTGTTTAGGTGACAGAGCCCCTTTAATACAGTCACAGTATAAGCAGTGTTTAGGTGACAGAATCCCTTTAATACAGTCACGGTATAAGCAGTGTTTAGGTGACAGAGCCCCTTTAATACAGTCACAGTATAAGCAGTGTTAAGGTGACAGAGCCCCTTTAATACAGTCACGGTATAAGCAGTGTTTAGGTGACAGAGCCCCTTTAATACAGTCACAGTATAAGCAGTGTTTAGGTCACAGTCCCTTTAATACAGTCGCAGTTTAAGCAGTGTTTAGGTGACAGAGCCCCTTTAATACAGTCACAGTATAAGCAGTGTTTAGGTGACAGAGCCCCTTTAATACAGTCACAGTATAAGCAGTGTTTAGGTGACAGTGTCCCTTTAATACAGTCACAGTATAAGCAGTGTTTAGGTGACAAAGCCCATTTAATACAGTCACAGTATAAGCAGTGTTTAGGTGACAGAATCCCTTTAATACAGTCACAGTATAAGCATTGTTTAGGTGACAGAATCCCTTTAATACAGTCACAGTATGAGCAGTGTTTAGGTGACAGAGGCCCTTTAATACAGTCACAGTATAAGCAGTGTTTAGGTGACAGAATCCCTTTAATACAGTCACAGTATAAGCAGTGTTTAGATGACAGAGTCCCTTTAATACAGTCACAGTATAAGCAGTGTTTAGGTGACAGAGCCCATTTAATACAGTCACAGTATAAGCAGTGTTTAGGTGACAGAATCCCTTTAATACAGTCACAGTATAAGCAGTGTTTAGGTGACAGAATCCCTTTAATACAGTCACAGTATAAGCAGTGTTTAGGTGACAGAGGCCCTTTAATACAGTCACAGTATAAGCAGTGTTTAGGTGACAGAGCCCCTTTAATACAGTCACAGTATAAGCAGTGTTTAGGTGACAGAGTCCCTTTAATACAGTCACAGTATAAGCAGTGTTTAGGTGACAGAATCCCTTTAATACAGTCACAGTATAAGCAGTGTTTAGGTGACAGAGGCCCTTTAATACAGTCACAGTATAAGCAGTGTTTAGGTGACAGAGCCCCTTTAATACAGTCACAGTATAAGCAGTGTTTAGGTGACAGAGCCCCTATAATACAGTCACAGTATAAGCAGTGTTTAGTTGACAGGGTCCCTTTAATACAGTCACATTATAAGCAGTGTTTAGGTGACAGAGCCCCTTTAATACAGTCACAGTATAAGCAGTGTTTAGGTGACAGGGTCCCTTTAAAACAGTCACAGTATAAGCAGTGTTTAGGTGACAGAGCCCCTTTAATACAGTCACAGTATAAGCAGTGTTTAGGTGACAGAGCCCCTTTAATACAGTCACAGTATAAGCAGTGTTTAGGTGACAGAGCCCCTATAATACAGTCACAGTATAAGCAGTGTTTAGGTGACAGGGTCCCTTTAATACAGTCACAGTATAAGCAGTGTTTAGGTGACAGAGCCCCTTTAATACAGTCACAGTATAAGCAGTGTTTAGGTGACAGGGTCCCTTTAAAACAGTCACCGTATAAGCAGTGTTTAGGTGACAGAGCCCCTTTAATACAGTCACAGTATAAGCAGTGTTTGAGCTGATATATCCTGTAAAATGGTCATCCATCACTCTCAGCTTGCTGGGAAGCCTGGCTCCTTCCAGAAAATGTCCAACAGAGGCTTAATGCGGCTGGCCAGCAGACTGGCTTAGTATTTAGTATTTATGCAGTTCCCAGGAGCTAACAGTCTAATTTTGATGGTGCATTTTAACATGTGTAGTTTCCCTATAACTAGACAGTCATGTGTAGAGCACAGCGTGCATGTATTGAGGGCAGTGTGCGTGTATGTAGGGCAGGGTGCTTGTATTGAGGGCAGGGTGCGTGTATTGAGGGCAGTGTGAGTGTACTGATGGCAGCGTGTGTGTATTGAGGGTGGTGTGGGTGTATTGATGGCAGCGTGTGTGTATTGAGGACAGTGTGAGTGTACTGATGGGAGTGCATGTATTGAGGGCAGCGTGAATGTATTGAGGACAGTGTGAGTGTATTGAGGGCATTGTGAGTGTATTGAGGGCAGTGATGGCTGCGTGTGTGTATTGAGGACAGTGTGAGTGTATTGAGGGCAGTGTGGGTGTGTTGAGGGCAGCGTGAGTGTATTGAGATCAGCATGGGTGTATTGAGGGCAGCGTGGGTGTATTGAGAGCAGCGTGAGTGTATTGAGGGCAGCGTGAGTGCATTGAGGACAGCGTGGGTGTATTGAGGGCAGCGTGGGTGTATTGAGGGCAGCGTGAGTGTATTGAGGGCAGCGTGTGTGTATTGAGGGCCGCGTGAGTGTATTTATGGCAGCGTGTGTGTATTGAGGGCAGTGTGAGTGTACTGATGGCAGCGTGTGTGTATTGAGGGTGGTGTGGGTGTATTGATGGCAGCGTGTGTGTATTGAGGACAGTGTGAGTGTACTGATGGGAGTGCATGTATTGAGGACAGTGTGAGTGTATTGAGGGCATTGTGAGTGTATTGAGGGCAGTGATGGCTGCGTGTGTGTATTGAGGACAGTGTGAGTGTATTGAGGGCAGTGTGGGTGTGTTGAGGGCAGCGTGAGTGTATTGAGGGCAGCATGGGTGTATTGAGGGCAGCGTGGGTGTATTGAGGGCAGCGTGAGTGTATTGAGGGCAGCGTGAGTGCATTGAGGACAGCGTGGGTGTATTGAGGGCAGCGTGGGTGTATTGAGGGCAGCGTGAGTGTATTGAGGGCAGCGTGTGTGTATTGAGGGCCGCGTGAGTGTATTTATGGCAGCGTGTGTGTATTGAGGACAGTGTGAGTGTATTGAGGGCAGCATGAGTGTATTGATGGCAGCGTGGATGTATTGATGGCAGCGTGAGTGTATTGAGGGCAGCGTGAGTGTATTGATGGCAGCGTGTGTGTATTGAGGAAAGTGTGAGTGTATTGAGGGCAGCGTGAGTGTATTGAGGGCAGTGTGAGTGTATTGAGGGCAGCGTGGGTGTATTGAGGGCAGCGTGGTTGTTTTGAGGACAGTGTGAGTGTATTGAGGGCAGAATGAGTGTATTGATGGCAGCGTGTGTGTATTGAGGGCAGTGTGAGTGTATTGAGGACAGTGTGAGTGTATTGAGGGCAGTGTGAGTGTACTGATGGCAGTGTGTGTGTATTGAGGGCATTGTGAGTATATTGATGGCAGTGTGTGTGTATTGAGGGCAGTGTGAGTGTATTGCGGGCAGTGTGAGTCTATTGATGGGGGTGTGGATGTATTGATGGCAGTGTGAGTGTATTGAGGACAGTGTGAATGTATTGATGGGATGGCAGTGTGTGTGTGTATTGAGGGCAGTGTGGATGTATTGATGGTAGTGTGAGTGTATTGAGGGCAGTGTGAGTGTATTGAGGGCAGTGTGAGTGTATTGATGGCAGTGGATGTATTGATGGCATTGTGAGTGTATTGAGGGCAGTGTGAATGTATTGATGGGATGGCAGTGTGTGTGTATTGAGGGCAGTGTGAGTGTACTGAGGGCAGTGTGGGTGTATTGATGGCAGTGTGAGTGTATTGAGGAAAGCGTGAGTGTATTGAGGGCAGTGTGAGTGTATTGAGGGCAGCGTGGGTGTATTATGGACAGCGTGGGTGTATTGAGGGCAGCGTGAGTGTATTGAGGGCAGCGTGAGTGTATTGAGGGCAGCGTGAGTGTATTGATGACTGCATGTGTGTATTGAGGGCAGCATGTGTGTATTGAGGGCAGCGTGAGTGTATTGAGGGCAGTGTGGGTGAATTGATGGCAGTGTGAGTGTATTGATGGCAGCATGTGTGTGTATTGAGGGCAGTGTGGATGTATTGATGGCAGTGTGAGTGTATTGAGGACAGTGTGAGTGTATTGATGGCAGTGTGGATGTATTGATGGCATTGTGAGTGAATTGAGGACAGTGTGAATGTATTGATGGGATGGCAGTGTGTGTGTATTGAGGGCAGTGTGAGTGTACTGAGGGCAGTGTGGATGTATTGATGGCAGTGTGAGTGTATTGAGGGCAGTGTGAGTGTATTGAGGGCAGTGTGAGTGTATTGAGGGCAGTGTGAGTCTATTGAGGGCAGTGTGAGTCTATTGATGGCAGTGTGGATATATTGATGGCAGTGTGAGTGTATTGAGGACAGTGTGAATGTATTGATGGGATGGCAGTGTGTGTGTGTATTAAGGGCAGTGTGGATGTATTGATGGCAGTGTGAGTTTATTGAGGGCAGTGTGAGTGTATTGAGGACAGTGTGAATGTATTGATAGGATGGCAGTGTGTGTGTATTGATGGCAGTGTGAGTGTACTGAGGGCAGTGTGTGTGTATTGATGGCAGTGTGAGTGTACTGAGGGCAGTGTGTGTGTATTGATGGCAGTGTGAGTGTACTGAGGGCAGTGTGGGTGTATTGATGGCAGTGTGAGTGTACTGAGGGCAGTGTGTGTGTATTGATGGCAGTGTGAGTGTACTGAGGGCAGTGTGTGTGTATTGACGGCAGTGTGAGTGTACTGAGGGCAGTGTGGGTGTATTGATGGCAGTGTGAGTGTACTGAGGGCAGTGTGTGTGTATTGATGGCAGTGTGAGTGTACTGAGGGCAGTGTGTGTGTATTGATGGCAGTGTGAGTGTACTGAGGGCAGTGTGTGTGTATTGATGGCAGTGTGTGTGTATTGAGGGCAGTGTGAGTGTACTGAGGGCAGTGTGGATGTATTGATGGCAGTGTGAGTGTATTGAGGGCAGTGTGAGTGTATTGAGGACAGTGTGAGTGTATTGAGGGCAGTGTGAGTCTATTGAGGGCAGTGTGAGTCTATTGATGGCAGTGTGGATATATTGATGGCAGTGTGAGTGTATTGAGGACAGTGTGAATGTATTGATGGGATGGCAGTGTGTGTGTGTATTAAGGGCAGTGTGGATGTATTGATGGCAGTGTGAGTGTATTGAGGGCAGTGTGAGTGTATTGAGGACAGTGTGAATGTATTGATGGGATGGCAGTGTGTGTGTATTGATGGCAGTGTGAGTGTACTGAGGGCAGTGTGTGTGTATTGATGGCAGTGTGAGTGTACTGAGGGCAGTGTGTGTGTATTGATGGCAGTGTGAGTGTACTGAGGGCAGTGTGGGTGTATTGATGGCAGTGTGAGTGTACTGAGGGCAGTGTGTGTGTATTGATGGCAGTGTGAGTGTACTGAGGGCAGTGTGTGTGTATTGATGGCAGTGTAAGTGTACTGAGGGCAGTGTGGGTGTATTGATGGCAGTGTGAGTGTACTGAGGGCAGTGTGTGTGTATTGATGGCAGTGTGAGTGTACTGAGGGCAGTGTGTGTGTATTGATGGCAGTGTGAGTGTACTGAGGGCAGTGTGGGTGTATTGATGGCAGTGTGAGTGTACTGAGGGCAGTGTGTGTGTATTGATGGCAGTGTGAGTGTACTGAGGGCAGTGTGTGTGTATTGATGGCAGTGTGTGTGTATTGATGGCAGTGTGAGTGTACTGAGGGCAGTGTGTGTGTATTGATGGCAGTGTGTGTGTATTGATGGCAGTGTGAGTGTACTGAGGGCAGTGTGGGTGTATTGATGGCAGTGTGAGTGTATTGATGGCAGTGTGAGTGTACTGAGGGCAGTGTGGGTGTATTGATGGCAGTGTGAGTGTATTGATGGCAGTGTGTGTGTATTGATGGCAGTGTGAGTGTACTGAGGGCAGTGTATGTGTATTGATGGCAGTGTGAGTGAACTGAGGGCAGTGTGGGTGTATTGATGGCAGTGTGAGTGTATTGATGGCAGTGTGAGTGTACTGAGGGCAGTGTGAGTGTATTGATGGCAGTGTGTGTGTATTGATGGCAGTGTGAGTGTACTGAGGGCAGTGTGTGTGTATTGATGGCAGTGTGAGTGAACTGAGGGCAGTGTGGGTGTATTGATGGCAATGTGAGTGTATTGATGGCAGTGTGAGTGTACTGAGGGCAGTGTGAGTGTATTGATGGCAGTGTGAGTGAACTGAGGGCAGTGTGGGTGTATTGATGGCAGTGTGAGTGTATTGATGGCAGTGTGTGTGTATTGATGGCAGTGTGAGTGTATTGAGGTCAGATATCATTACAGTCCAGGTTTGTGAATCTCACACTGCGGTTCTGGGCCCAGGGAGGTTAACCAGACATTTGGGAAACACAGTTACTAATTGCAGATGTTGTTTTAGGTTGACACAATATAAATGATGTCTGATAAGTCACAGGGTGAACTGAGGTAATAACTGCGCTGGGATTAATCTTTCTGTATAAATTCCTGCAGTAGGAATATCTGATGCAGCATGAGCTGTCTGCCTGATACAGCATGAGCTGTCTGCCTGATACTGTGGGTCTATTATACCCCACACATTGTGTTAGCAGAACTGCATGGAAAGTAGATGGAAACCCATTGGGAAATATGTGTTAAATGTGTCTGTGACGTCTCTTGTTTATGACCGGTAAAGGGCTTCTCCGTCTCTCACTCCTGCTCTGAATCGCTCAGCCATAGAACCTCTGCTTCTCCGTCTCTCACTCCTGCTCTGAATCGCTCAGCCATAGAACATCTGCTTCTCCGTCTCTCACTCCTGCTCTGAATCGCTCAGCCATAGAACATCTGCTTCTCCGTCTCTCTCTCCTGCTCTGAATCGCTCAGCCATAGAACCTCTGCTTCTCCGTCTCTCACTCCTGCTCTGAATCGCTCAGCCATAGAACCTCTGCTTCTCCGTCTCTCACTCCTGCTCTGAATCGCTCAGCCATAGAACCTCTGCTTCTCCGTCTCTCACTCCTGTTCTGAATCGCTCAGCCATAGAACCTCTGCTTCTCCGTCTCTCACTCCTGCTCTGAATCACTCAGCCATAGAACCTCTGCTTCTCCGTCTCTCACTCCTGCTCTGAATCGCTCAGCCATAGAACCTCTGCTTCTCCGTCACTCGCACCTGCTCTGAATCGCTCAGCCATAGAACCTCTGCTTCTCCGTCTCTCACTCCTGCTCTGAATCGCTCAGCCATAGAACCTCTGCTTCTCCGTCTCTCACTCCTGTTCTGAATCGCTCAGCCATAGAACCTCTGCTTCTCCGTCTCTCACTCCTGCTCTGAATCACTCAGCCATAGAACCTCTGCTTCTCCGTCTCTCACACCTGCTCTGAATCACTCAGCCATAGAACCTCTGCTTCTCCGTCTCTCACACCTGCTCTGAATCACTCAGCCATAGAACCTCTGCTTCTCCGTCTCTCACTCCTTCTCTGAATCGCTCAGCCATAGAACCTCTGCTTCTCCGTCTCTCTCTCCTGCTCTGAATCGCTCAGCCATAGAACCTCTGCTTCTCCGTCTCTCACTCCTGCTCTGAATCGCTCAGCCATAGAACCTCTGCTTCTCCGTCTCTCACACCTGCTCTGAATCACTCAGCCATAGAACCTCTGCTTCTCCCGTCTCTCGCTCCTGCTCTGAATCACTCAGCCATAGAACCTCTGCTTCTCCGTCTCTCACTCCTGTTCTGAATCACTCACCGATAGAACCTCCGCTTCTCCCGTCTCTCACTCCTGCTCTGAATCACTCACCGATAGAACCTCCGCTTCTCTGTCTCTCACTCCTGCTCTGAATCGCTCAGCCATAGAACCTCCGCTTCTCCGTCTCTCACTCCTGCTCTGAATCACTCAGCCATAGAACCTCCGCTTCTCTGTCTCTCACTCCTCCTCTGAATCGCTCAGCCATAGAACCTCTGCTTCTCCCTCTCTCACTCCTGCTCTGAATCACTCAGTCATAGAACCTCCGCTTCTCTGTCTCTCATTCCTGCTCTGAATCGCTCAGCCATAGAACCTCTGCTTCTCCGTCACTCACACCTGCTCTGAATCGCTCAGACATAGAACCTCTGCTTCTCCTTCTCTCACACCTGCTCTGAATCACTCAGCCATAGAACCTCTGCTTCTCCGTCACTCGCACCTGCTCTGAATCGCTCAGCCATAGAACCTCTGCTTCTCCGTCTCTCACACCTGCTCTGAATCACTCAGCCATAGAACCTCTGCTTCTCCGTCTCTCACACCGGCTCTGAATCGCTCAGCCATAGAACCTCTGCTTCTCCGTCTCTCACACCTGCTCTGAATCACTCAGCCATAGAACCTCTGCTTCTCTGTCTCTCTCTCCTGCTCTGAATCGCTCAGCCATAGAACCTCTGCTTCTCCGTCTCTCACACCTGCTCTGAATCACTCAGCCCTAGAACCTCTGCTTCTCCGTCTCTCTCTCCTGCTCTGAATCGCTCAGCCATAGAACCTCTGCTTCTCCGTCTCTCTCTCCTGCTCTGAATCGCTCAGCCATAGAACCTCTGCTTCTCCGTCTCTCACTCCTGCTCTGAATCGCTCAGCCATAGAACCTCTGCTTCTCCGTCTCTCTCTCCTGCTCTGAATCGCTCAGCCATAGAACCTCTGCTTCTCCGTCTCTCACTCCTGCTCTGAATCACTCAGCCATAGAACCTCTGCTTCTCCGTCTCTCACACCAGCTCTGAATCGCTCAGCCATAGAACCTCTGCTTCTCCGTCTCTCTCTCCTGCTCTGAATCGCTCAGCCATAGAACCTCTGCTTCTCCGTCTCTCACACCTGCTCTGAATCACTCAGCCATAGAACCTCTGCTTCTCCCGTCTCTCACTCCTGCTCTGAATCACTCAGCCATAGAACCTCTGCTTCTCCGTCTCTCACACCTTCTCTGAATCACTCACCGATAGAACCTCCGCTTCTCCCGTCTCTCACTCCTGCTCTGAATCACTCAGCCATAGAACCTCTGCTTCTCCGTCTCTCTCTCCTGCTCTGAATCGCTCAGCCATAGAACCTCTGCTTCTCCGTCTCTCACACCTGCTCTGAATCACTCAGCCATAGAACCTCTGCTTCTCCCGTCTCTCACTCCTGCTCTGAATCACTCAGCCATAGAACCTCTGCTTCTCCGTCTCTCACACCTTCTCTGAATCACTCACCGATAGAACCTCCGCTTCTCCCGTCTCTCACTCCTGCTCTGAATCACTCAGCCATAGAACCTCTGCTTCTCCGTCTCTCACACCTGCTCTGAATCACTCACCGATAGAACCTCCGCTTCTCTGTCTCTCACTCCTGCTCTGAATCGCTCAGCCATAGAACCTCCGCTTCTCCGTCTCTCACTCCTGCTCTGAATCACTCAGTCATAGAACCTCCGCTTCTCTGTCTCTCACTCCTGCTCTGAATCGCTCAGCCATAGAACCTCTGCTTCTCCCTCTCTCACTCCTGCTCTGAATAACTCAGTCATAGAACCTCCGCTTCTCTGTCTCTCATTCCTGCTCTGAATCGCTCAGCCATAGAACCTCTGCTTCTCCGTCACTCACACCTGCTCTGAATCGCTCAGCCATAGAACCTATGCTTCTCCGTCTCTCACACCTGCTCTGAATCACTCAGCCATAGAACCTCTGCTTCTCCGTCACTCACACCTGCTCTGAATCACTCAGCCATAGAACCTCTGCTTCTCCGTCTTACACCTGCTCTGAATCGCTCAGCCATAGAACCTCTGCTTCTCCGTCTCTCACACCTGCTCTGAATCACTCAGCCATAGAACATATGCTTCTCTGTCTCTCTCTCCTGCTCTGAATCGCTCAGCCATAGAACCTCTGCTTCTCCGTCTCTCACACCTGCTCTGAATCACTCAGCCCTAGAACCTCTGCTTCTCAGTCTCTCTCTCCTGCTCTGAATCGCTCAGCCATAGAACCTCTGCTTCTCCGTCTCTCTCTCCTGCTCTGAATCGCTCAGCCATAGAACCTCCGCTTCTTCGTCTCTCACTCCTGCTCTGAATCGCTCAGCCATAGAACCTCCGCTTCTACGTCTCTCTCTCCTGCTCTGAATCGCTCAGCCATGGAACCTCCGCTTCTCCGTCTCTCTCTCCTGCTCTGAATCGCTCAGCCATAGAACCTCTGCTTCTCCGTCTCTCTCTCCTGCTCTGAATCGCTCAGCCATAGAACCTCTGCTTCTCCGTCTCTCACACCTGCTCTGAATCACTCAGCCATAGAACCTCCGCTTCTCCGTCTCTCTCTCCTGCTCTGAATCGCTCAGCCATAGAACCTCCGCTTCTCCGTCTCTCTCTCCTGCTCTGAATCGCTCAGCCATAGAACCTCCTCTTCTCCGTCTCTCTCTCCTGCTCTGAATCGCTCAGCCATAGAACCTCCGCTTCTCCGTCTCTCTCTCCTGCTCTGAATCGCTCAGCCATAGAACCTCCGCTTCTCCGTCTCTCTCTCCTGCTCTGAATCGCTCAGCCATAGAACCTCTGCTTCTCCGTCTCTCACTCCTGCTCTGAATCGCTCAGCCATAGAACCTCTGCTTCTCCGTCTCTCACACCTACTCTGAATCGCGCAGCCATAGAACCTCTGCTTCTCCGTCTCTCACACCTGCTCTGAATCACTCACCGATAGAACCTCCGCTTCTCCGTCTCTCTCTCCTGCTCTGAATCGCTCAGCCATAGAACCTCTGCTTCTCCGTCTCTCACTCCTGCTCTGAATCACTCAGCCATAGAACCTCTGCTTCTCCGTCTTTCACACCTGCTCTGAATCACTCACCGATAGAACCTCCGCTTCTCCCGTCTCTCACTCCTGCTCTGAATCACTCAGCCATAGAACCTCTGCTTCTCCGTCTCTCACACCTGCTCTGAATCACTCACCGATAGAACCTCTGCTTCTCCGTCTCTCACTCCTGCTCTGAATCACTCAGCCATAGAACCTCTGCTTCTCCGTCTCTCACACCTGCTCTGAATCGCTCAGCCATAGAACCTCTGCTTCTCCGTCTCTCACACCTGCTCTGAATCACTCAGCCATAGAACCTCTACTTCTCCCGTCTCTCACTCCTGCTCTGAATCACTCAGCCATAGAACCTCTGCTTCTCCGTCTCTCACACCTGCTCTGAATCACTCACCGATAGAACCTCCGCTTCTCCCGTCTCTCACTCCTGCTCTGAATCACTCAGCCATAGAACCTCTGCTTCTCCGTCTCTCACACCTGCTCTGAATCACTCACCGATAGAACCTCCGCTTCTCTGTCTCTCACTCCTGCTCTGAATCGCTCAGCCATAGAACCTCCGCTTCTCCGTCTCTCACTCCTGCTCTGAATCACTCAGTCATAGAACCTCCGCTTCTCTGTCTCTCACTCCTGCTCTGAATCGCTCAGCCATAGAACCTCTGCTTCTCCCTCTCTCACTCCTGCTCTGAATAACTCAGTCATAGAACCTCCGCTTCTCTGTCTCTCATTCCTGCTCTGAATCGCTCAGCCATAGAACCTCTGCTTCTCCGTCACTCACACCTGCTCTGAATCGCTCAGCCATAGAACCTATGCTTCTCCGTCTCTCACACCTGCTCTGAATCACTCAGCCATAGAACCTCTGCTTCTCCGTCACTCACACCTGCTCTGAATCACTCAGCCATAGAACCTCTGCTTCTCCGTCTCTCACACCTGCTCTGAATCGCTCAGCCATAGAACCTCTGCTTCTCCGTCTCTCACACCTGCTCTGAATCACTCAGCCATAGAACCTATGCTTCTCTGTCTCTCTCTCCTGCTCTGAATCGCTCAGCCATAGAACCTCTGCTTCTCCGTCTCTCACACCTGCTCTGAATCACTCAGCCCTAGAACCTCTGCTTCTCAGTCTCTCTCTCCTGCTCTGAATCGCTCAGCCATAGAACCTCTGCTTCTCCGTCTCTCTCTCCTGCTCTGAATCGCTCAGCCATAGAACCTCCGCTTCTTCGTCTCTCACTCCTGCTCTGAATCGCTCAGCCATAGAACCTCCGCTTCTACGTCTCTCTCTCCTGCTCTGAATCGCTCAGCCATGGAACCTCCGCTTCTCCGTCTCTCTCTCCTGCTCTGAATCGCTCAGCCATAGAACCTCTGCTTCTCCGTCTCTCTCTCCTGCTCTGAATCGCTCAGCCATAGAACCTCTGCTTCTCCGTCTCTCACACCTGCTCTGAATCACTCAGCCATAGAACCTCCGCTTCTCCGTCTCTCTCTCCTGCTCTGAATCGCTCAGCCATAGAACCTCCGCTTCTCCGTCTCTCTCTCCTGCTCTGAATCGCTCAGCCATAGAACCTCCTCTTATCCGTCTCTCTCTCCTGCTCTGAATCGCTCAGCCATAGAACCTCCGCTTCTCCGTCTCTCTCTCCTGCTCTGAATCGCTCAGCCATAGAACCTCCGCTTCTCCGTCTCTCTCTCCTGCTCTGAATCGCTCAGCCATAGAACCTCTGCTTCTCCGTCTCTCACTCCTGCTCTGAATCGCTCAGCCATAGAACCTCTGCTTCTCTGTCTCTCACACCTGCTCTGAGTCACTCAGCCATAGAACCTCTGCTTCTCCGTCTCTCACTCCTGCTCTGAATCGCTCAGCCAAAGAACCTCTGCTTCTCCATCTCTCACTCCTGCTCTGAATCACTCAGCCATAGAACCTCTGCCTCCCCGTTTCTCACTCCTGCTCTGAATCACTCAGTCATAGAACCTCCGCTTCTCTGTCTCTCATTCCTGCTCTGAATCGCTCAGCCATAGAACCTCTGCTTCTCCGTCACTCACACCTGCTCTGAATCGCTCAGCCATAGAACCTCTGCTTCTCCGTCTCTCACACCTGCTCTGAATCACTCAGCCATAGAACCTCTGCTTCTCCGTCACTCACACCTGCTCTGAATCACTCAGCCATAGAACCTCTGCTTCTCCGTCTCTCACACCTGCTCTGAATCGCTCAGCCATAGAACCTCTGCTTCTCCGTCTCTCACACCTGCTCTGAATCACTCAGCCATAGAACCTATGCTTCTCTGTCTCTCTCTCCTGCTCTGAATCGCTCAGCCATAGAACCTCTGCTTCTCCGTCTCTCACACCTGCTCTGAATCACTCAGCCCTAGAACCTCTGCTTCTCAGTCTCTCTCTCCTGCTCTGAATCGCTCAGCCATAGAACCTCTGCTTCTCCGTCTCTCTCTCCTGCTCTGAATCGCTCAGCCATAGAACCTCCGCTTCTTCGTCTCTCACTCCTGCTCTGAATCGCTCAGCCATAGAACCTCTGCTTCTCCGTCTCTCTCTCCTGCTCTGAATCGCTCAGCCATAGAACCTCTGCTTCTCCGTCTCTCACTCCTGCTCTGAATCACTCAGCCATAGAACCTCTGCTTCTCCGTCTCTCACTCCTGCTCTGAATCGCTCAGCCATAGAACCTCCGATTCTCCGTCTCTCTCTCCTGCTCTGAATCGCTCAGCCATAGAACCTCTGCTTCTCCGTCTCTCACTCCTGCTCTGAATCGCTCAGCCATAGAACCTCCGCTTCTCCGTCTCTCTCTCCTGCTCTGAATCGCTCAGCCATGGAACCTCCGCTTCTCCGTCTCTCTCTCCTGCTCTGAATCGCTCAGCCATAGAACCTCTGCTTCTCCGTCTCTCTCTCCTGCTCTGAATCACTCAGCCATAGAACCTCCGCTTCTCCGTCTCTCTCTCCTGCTCTGAATCGCTCAGCCATAGAACCTCCGCTTCTCCGTCTCTCTCTCCTGCTCTGAATCGCTCAGCCATAGAACCTCCTCTTCTCTGTCTCTCTCTCCTGCTCTGAATCGCTCAGCCATAGAACCTCCGCTTCTCCGTCTCTCTCTCCTGCTCTGAATCGCTCAGCCATAGAACCTCCGCTTCTCCGTCTCTCTCTCCTGCTCTGAATCGCTCAGCCATAGAACCTCTGCTTCTTCGTCTCTCACTCCTGCTCTGAATCGCTCAGCCATAGAACCTCCGCTTCTCCGTCTCTCTCTCCTGCTCTGAATCGCTCAGCCATAGAACCTCCGCTTCTCCGTCTCTCTCTCCTGCTCTGAATCGCTCAGCCATAGAACCTCTGCTTCTCCGTCTCTCACTCCTGCTCTGAATCGCTCAGCCATAGAACCTCTGCTTCTCCGTCTCTCACACCTGCTCTGAGTCACTCAGCCATAGAACCTCTGCTTCTCCGTCTCTCACTCCTGCTCTGAATCGCTCAGCCAAAGAACCTCTGCTTCTCCGTCTCTCACTCCTGCTCTGAATCACTCAGCCATAGAACCTCTGCCTCCCCGTTTCTCACTCCTGCTCTGAATCACTCAGTCATAGAACCTCAGCTTCTCTGTCTCTCACTCCTGCTTTGAATTGCTCACCGATAGAACCTCCGCTTCTCTGTCTCTCACTCCTGCTCTGAATCGCTCAGCCATAGAACCTCTGCCTCCCCGTTTCTCACTCCTGCTCTGAATCACTCAGTCATAGAACCTCCGCTTCTCCGTCTCTCACTCCTGCTCTGAATCGCTCAGCCATAGAACCTCTACTTCTCCGTCTCTCACTCCTGCTCTGAATCGCTCAGCCATAGAACCTCTGCTTCTCCCTCTCTCACACCTGCTCTGAATCGCTCAGCCATAGAACCTCTGCTTCTCCGTCTCTCACTCCTGCTCTGAATCGCTCAGCGATAGAACCTCTGCTTCTCCGTCTCTCTCTCCTGCTCTGAATCACTCAGCCATAGAACCTCTGCTTCTCCGTCTCTCACTCCTGCTCTGAATTACTCAGCCATAGAACCTCTGCTTCTCCGTCTCTCACTCCTGCTCTGAATCGCTCAGCCATAGAACCTCTGCTTCTCCGTCTCTCTCACTCCTTGCACTGAATCGCCTCTGCTTCTCCGTCTCTCACTCCCTGCTCTGAATCAATGAGCCATAGAACCTCTGCTTCTCCCTCTCTCACTCCTGCTCTGAATCACTCAGCCATAGAACCTCTGCTTCTGCCTCTCTCACTCCTGCTCTGAATCGCTCAGCCATAGAACCTCTGCTTCTCCGTCTCTCACTCCTGCTCTGAATCGCTCAGCCATAGAACCTCTGCTTCTCCCTCTCTCACTCCTGCTCTGAATCACTCAGCCATAGAACCTCTGCTTCTCCGTCTCTCACTCCTGCTCTGAATCACTCAGCCATAGAACCTCTGCTTCTCCGTCTCTCACTCCTGCTCTGAATCGCTCAGCCATAGAACCTCTGCTTCTCCGTCTCTCACTCCTGCTCTGAATCGCTCAGCCATAGAACCTCTGCTTCTCCGTCTCTCACTCCTGCTCTGAATCGCTCAGCCATAGAACCTCTGTTTCTCCGTCTCTCACTCCTGCTCTGAATCACTCAGCCATAGAACCTCTGCTTCTCCGTCTCTCACACCTGCTCTGAATCACTCAGCCATAGAACCTCTGTTTCTCCGTCTCTCACTCCCTGCTCTGGGTACAGCAGACAATAGTGTCATTTATCACATTAAGTTAATCCATTTAAAGACCAGAGACCAGGTCAGGGATAAAATCCTGTATAACGCTTTCATAATGGGAATGAGTTTGCCAATTTGCCGGATTAGTGTCCAACACTTTCAGGAACGTCACGATCGATTTGGAAACCCCGGGGTAACCATATATTAAGGAAGAGAGTATGTATACAGTATGTAAGTGTATTATAAACCTATCACACAGGTTCAGGGCAGGGGAATAATAACATGGGGGAATTTGGCATCACAAGTAAGGGTCAGACTTACCCTCTTTGATAATATGCGTCACAGGGTGAAAGTGGGTGGGACCTAATAGGGTGGAGTTATGCGTCATTGAGCTCCATGCTACCTGTACAGATCCTCACTCCCCAGAGTTTACAACTTACACACATTATTACTGATCATTTTCATTATCCACCCACAGTATAAACAAGACTTTCTTTAATATTCAGTGCTTGTTGATCCAAGGAAGCTGATTGCCATTTGCATGCTATGCGAGGCACTCCTACTGTCCCACTGAACTCCACCTCTGCCTTAATATGCAAATTACACAGAATGTATCACCGGCAGATAAGACACATTCACCCAATTATCTGAATACAGTCATTAGTCCCTGTCCTTATCTTATATCTAGGATAGCCTTATACCTATCCCATGCATGCTTAAACTCCTTCACTGTATTAACCTCTACCACTTCTACTGGAAGACTATTCCATACATCCACTACCCTCTCAGTAATGTAATACTTTCATTAGTCCCTGGCCTTATCTTATATCTAGGATAGCCTTATACCTATCCCATGCATGCTTAAACTCCTTCACTGTATTAACCTCTACCACTTCTACTGGAAGACTATTCCATGCATCCACTACCCTCTCAGTAATGTAATACTTTCATTAGTCCCTGGCCTTATCTTACATCTAGGATAGCCTTATACCTATCCCACCCATGCTTAAACTCCTTCACTGTATTAACCTCTACCACTTCTACTGGAAGACTATTCCATACATCCACTACCCTCTCAGTAATGTAATACTTTCATTAGTCCCTGGCCTTATCTTATATCTAGGATAAACTTATACCTATCCCATGCATGCTTAAACTCCTTCACTGTATTAACCTCTACCACTTCTACTGGAAGACTATTCCATACATCCACTACCCTCTCAGTAATGTAATACTTTCATTAGTCCCTGGCCTTATCTTATATCTAGGATAGCCTTATACCTATCCCATGCATGCTTAAACTCCTTCACGGTATTAACCTCTACCACTTCTACTGGAAGACTATTCCATGCATCCACTACCCTCTCAGTAATGTAATACTTTCATTAGTCCCTGACCTTATCTTATATCTAGGATAGCCTTATACCTATCCCACGCATGCTTAAACTCCTTCACTGTATTAACCTCTACCACTTCTACTGGAAGACTATTCCATGCACCCACTACCCTCTCAGTAATGTAATACTTTCATTAGTCCCTGGCTTTATCTTATATCTAGGATAGCCTTATACCTATCCCATGCATGCTTAAACTCCTTCACTGTATTAACCTCTACCACTTCTACGGGAAGACTATTCCATACATCCACTACCCTCTCAGTAAAGTAATACTTTCATTAGTCCCTGGCCTTATCTTATATCTAGGATAGCCTTATACCTATCCCACGCATGCTTAAACTCCTTTACTGTATTAACCTCTACCACTTCTACTGGAAGACTATTCCATACATCCACTAACCTCTCAGTAATGTAATACTTTCATTAGTCCCTGGCCTTATCTCATATCTAGGATAGCCTTATACCTATCCCATGCATGCTTAAACTCCTTCACTGTATTAACCTCTGCCACTTCTACTGGAAGACTATTCCATGCATCCACTACCCTCTCAGTAATGTAATACTTTCATTAGTCCCCGGCCTTATCTTATATCTAGGATAGCCTTATACCTATCCCATGCATGCTTAAACTCCTTCACTGCATTAACCTCTACCACTTCTACTGGAAGACTATTCCATACATCCACTACCCTCTCAGTAATGTAATACTTTCATTAGTCCCTGGCCTTATCTTATATCTAGGATAGCCTTATACCTATCCCATGCATGCTTAAACTCCTTCACTGTATTAACCTCTACCACTTCTACTGGAAGACTATTCCATACATCCACTACTCTCTCAGTAATGTAATACTTTCATTAGTCCCTGGCCTTATCTTATATCTAGGATAGCCTTATACCTATCCCATGCATGCTTAAACGCCTTCACTGTATTAACCTCTACCACTTCTACTGGAAGACTATTCCATACATCCACTACCCTCTCAGTAAAGTAATACTTTCATTAGTTCCTGACCTTATCTTATATCTAGGATAGCCTTATACCTATCCCATGCATGCTTAAACTCCTTCATTGTATTAACCTCTACCACTTCTGCTGGAAGACTATTCCATGCATCCACTACCCTCTCAGTAAAGTAATACTTTCATTAGTCCCTGGCCTTATCTTATATCTAGGATAGCCTTATACCTATCCCATGCATGCTTAAACTCCTTCACTGTATTAACCTCTACCACTTCTACTGGAAGACTATTCCATACATCCACTACCCTCTCAGTAAAGTAATACTTTCATTAGTCCCTAGCCTTATCTTATATCTAGGATAGCCTTATACCCATCCCATGCATGCTTAAACTCCTTCACTGTATTAACCTCTACCACTTCTGCTGGAAGACTATTCCATGCATCCACTACCCTCTCAGTAATGTAATACTTTCATTAGTCGCTGGCCTTATCTTATATCTAGGATAGCCTTATACCTATCCCATGCATGCTTAAACTCCTTCACTGTATTAACCTCTACCACTTCTACTGGAAGACTATTCCATACATCCACTACCCTCTCAGTAATGTAATACTTTCATTAGTCGCTGGCCTTATCTTATATCTAGGATAGCCTTATACCTATCCCACGCATGCTTAACCCCTTAAGGACAGAGCCTTTGAAACATTTTTGTCCTTTCTGGACAATGGCTATTTTAACATTTCTGTGCTGTTTGTGTTTAGCAGTAATTTTCTTCTTCGTCATTTGCTGTACCCACACATATTATATATTGTTTTTATCGGGACAAGAAGGGCTTTCTATGGATGCCATCTTTTTGATCATATCTTATCATGTTATTAAAAAAATAAAAAAAAATATGGTAAAAAAAAAAAAATAAATGCGAATGAAAAAACTTGCTAAATAGATTCTACTATTTCTCCTGAGTACAGGGATACCACCCATGCATAGGTTTGTTGGGTTGTTTGGGGGCTAAAATGCCAAATTTGTGAGGTGCATTTTTTTGTTTTCCAACTTGAAATTTTTACATGCAGACAGCCTGCACCCATGTCCCATTTGCGACATATTTGAAGCCAGCTAGTGTATTTTACCCCATCAACCCATATATTTTTTTAAAGTAGACACCTTAGGCTATCTCAAATGGTGTTATTTTAACACTTTCCATGCACTAATTCTACCACCAGCCTTTGTCAAAGTTTGTGGTAGTAATTTTTGTGTGTTTTTTTTTCACAAATATTGTATTTCAGACATAAATTCACAGATTTTGGTATGTGTCACTGCCAAACAATAACCCAATATGTGTTCAACAACATCTCCTGAGTACAGGGATACCACCCATGCATAGGTTTGTTGGGTTGTTTTGGGGCTAAAGGGCCACATTGTGAAGGTGCGCATTTTTAACTTGGAATTTTGACGTGTAGTCAGCCTGAGCCCATCTTTCATTTGGGACTTTTTTTTAAAGTAGGACAGTGTATTTTACCCAAAAAAGTATATATTTTGTAAAAGTAGACACCCTAGGCTATTTTAAATGGTGTTATTTTAACACTTTCCATGCACCAATTCTACCACCAGCCTTTGTCAAAATTTGTGGTAGTCATTTTATTGTGTATTTTTTCCCACATACATTGTATTTTAGGCACAAATTCAAATATGTCGGCATGTGTCACTGACAAACAATACCACAATATATGTTCAGCAACATCTCCCGAGCACAGGGATACCACCCATGCATAGCTTTGTCAGCTTTGTTGGGGGTTGAAAGGCTACATTTGAAAGGTGCGCTTTTTGATTTTCAAACTTGGAATTTGAACATGTAGATGCAAAAACAAAGTGATAGATGTAAAATAAACAAAGTGCTAAAATTGGTACAACAATGATACTTGCGGTACTATACACAAACGCAGCCTTCTGAAGCACTCTCCAGAATGCTCTCAAACAGTATACACATAGAAAAGCAGAATGGCGCAGGATGGTAGTACCTTAAATTGAAAATAAATAATAATAGTGCAATACTGTGGAACACCACAATAATAAATATAAACGGTGGTAAATACACTCACAAACCAACGTGTTTGATATTCATAAAGTGCCGTGATTCCTTCACGGATGTTTAATGGATTCTGGAAGATAAAAACAGTAACAAAAATGTGCAGGACCTGATAGATGGTAAGTGCACTATTGGCCCCTGCTAAAAACAAACTCACGAGAAGTGAATAAACATATGCAGAAAAAGTCCAGGACCAAGAACGTAACCTGGATGAAGTAAGAGCAGGAAGCAGGATCAGGATAGAAGAGCTGCAGCTACCGGGGTCTCTGTCTCAACGCGTTTCGCCGGACCTCCAGTCGCGGCTTCCTCAGGAGAAGAACATGTAGAGCAAGGAAGGGGTTAATAGCTCTCATAAGAGCAATTGTAGTACTGTACAAAAAAATGTACCCCTAAAAATGCACAGACAAGAAAAAATGTTCTGCTGTTCAGTGATCAGTGGCAGGGTAGGGGTTAATACACTACACTATACAAAGGGTATGGCTTTTATAAAAGCCCTTGGGACTCACAATTTTTTAACATTTTATTTAATTTATTACAATTAAAAAATTATATTATACAGATCTGTCTTTTTCCCTCACTAAAACTCAAGTGAGGAGAGGGAGGCAGATCCATATGGGTTAGAACAATATTTACCAATATTGATCCAACCAGACGAATGGTGATGCTCATCTGAGAAATCACCAAACCACCTTTGCCACTGATCGGCTGTTACTGATCGCT
Organism: Pelodytes ibericus; assembly: GCA_036172795.1. Lineage (NCBI taxonomy): Eukaryota > Metazoa > Chordata > Amphibia > Anura > Pelodytidae > Pelodytes > Pelodytes ibericus. Next base: position 215,732,507 of record CM069861.1, on the reverse strand, counting down.
ATACACGCGTTCAGACAGCTTCAAAAGGAATACACGGAATCCCCTAGTGGGTATAATTAACCCCTAGCAAGAGTGACAAAAAAAATGCTGATAGCAAAAAAAAAATCCTTCTGCGACTAGATTGCTCCATATGCGCTGCTTAGGCAGTGACCATACGCACTTCTTAGGCAGTGACCATACGCACTGCTTAGGCAGTGACCATATGTGCTGCTTAGGAAGTGATATACGGCAAGGAAGGGGTTAATAGCTCTTAAAAGAGCCTTTGATATACTGTAATAAATCAAAGTAAAAAAACGGGTGTAATAAAAAAAGTTTAAAAAAAATTAAAAATGCTTCTGCAGCAAGATTGCTGCATTTGCGTCAGATCGCTGCTTAGGCAGTGATCTACAGCAAGCAAGGGGTTAATCTCTCTTAAAAGAGCTTTTTTTTATACTGTAATGAATTACAGTAAAAAAAAAAATGAACCCCTAAAAAATGCACAGACAGCAAAAAATGTGCTGCTGTGTATGATCACTGCGTACACAGCGATCAATGGCAGGGAAGGGGTTAAATGGCTTTTATAAAAGCCCGTGGTGTTTAAAATTGTATTAAATATTTTTTGTATTATTTTATTTTATTTTTACTTTATCTGATCTGTCTCTCTCCCTCACTAAAACTAGTAAGGTGAGGGAGGCAGATCAATACTTGTCAAAGGCAATATTTACTAATATTGCCTTTGACAGTATGGTATCACATAGATCTGTTGTGCTGGCATCGATTGGCTCCCCCTAGAGCATCGGAAGTGAAATACTTTCACTTCCGATGCTCTTGCCATTAGAAGGGAAGCGCTGCCTGTACAGGCAGCGTTGCCTGTACAGGCAGCGTTCCCTTCTACTGAGCCGATGGGGTCGCTCAGGAGAGCGACCACCATCGGTTCTGGGGAGCCTGAAGGTGTTACTAAGTGCCTCACTAGCGAGGCACTTTAGCAACACCGCAGATGCTTAGAAAGCGAACGATCGTTCGCTTTCTAAGCACATGTGTGCAGTCGGCGCAGCCATTTTTAAATGGCTGCTACGGTCACTCCGGGGAGTGATCGTAGCGCGCCCCTGCACTTTTGGGGGGTGTTGCACAATGCCTCTACCTAGTCGCTGGTCGCTTTCTTTACTCAATTTAATGCATGACGTGCCAGACACGTCACCTGTCAGAGGCCTCGATTTGCCGTGACGTGCCTGGCACGTCATCTGTCCTTAAGGGGTTAAACTGTATGGATGGGTGGATGGGTATATGTTTGGGTGATACAGTCACAGTATAAGTAGTGTGGATGATACAGTCACAGTATAAGCAGTGTTTGGGTGATACAGTCACAGTATAAGCAGTGTTTAGGTGATACAGTCACAGTATAGGCAGTGTTTGGGTGATACAGTCACAGTATAAGCAGTGTGGATGATACAGTCACAGTATAAGCAGTGTTTGGGTGATACAGTCACAGTATAAGCAGTGTTTGGGTGATACAGTCACAGTATAAGCAGTGTTTAGGTGATACAGTCACAGTATAGGCAGTGTTTGGGTGATACAGTCACAGTATGAGCAGTGTTTGGGTGATACAGTCACAGTATAAGCAGTGTTTGGGTGATACAGTCACAGTATAAGCAGTGTTTGGGTGATACAGTCACAGTATAAGCAGTGTTTAGGTGATCCAGTCACAGTATAAGCTGTATTTAGGTGATACAGTCACAGTATAAGCAGTGTTTGGGTGATACAAGCACAGTATAAGCAGTTTTTAGGTGACGCAGTCCCAGTATAAGCAGTGTTTGGGTTTAGGTGATACAGTCACAGTATAGGCAGTGTTTGGGCGATACAGTCACAGTATAAGCAGTGTTTAGGTGATCCAGTCACAGTATAAGCAGTGTTTGGGTGATACAGTCACAGTATAAGCAGTGTTTAGGTGATACAGTCACAGTATAAGCAGTGTTTAGGTGATACAGTCACAGTATAAGTAGTGTGGATGATACAGTCACAGTATAAGCAGTGTTTGGGTGATACAGTCACAGTATAAGCAGTGTTTGGGTGATACAGTCACAGTATAAGCAGTGTTTAGGTGATACAGTCACAGTATAGGCAGTGTTTGGGTGATACAGTCACAGTATGAGCAGTGTTTGGGTGATACAGTCACAGTATAAGCAGTGTTTGGGTGATACAGTCACAGTATGAGCAGTGTTTGGGTGATACAGTCACAGTATAAGCAGTGTTTTGGTGATACAGTCACAGTATAAGCAGTGTTTGGGTGATACAGTCACAGTATAAGCAGTGTTTAGGTGATCAAGTCACAGTATAAGCAGTTTTTAGGTGACGCAGTCCCAGTATAAGCAGTGTTTGGGTTTAGGTGATACAGTCACAGTATAGGCAGTGTTTGGGCGATACAGTCACAGTATAAGCAGTGTTTAGGTGATCCAGTCACAGTATAAGCAGTGTTTGGGTGATACAGTCACAGTATAAGCAGTGTTTAGGTGATCCAGTAACAGTATAAGCAGTGTTTGGGTGATACAGTCACAGTATAAGCAGTGTTTGGGTGATACAGTCACAGTACAAGCAGTGTTTAGGTGATACAGTCACAGTATAAGCAGTGTTTGGGTGATACAGTCACAGTATAAGCAGTGTTTAGGTGATACAGTCACAGTATGAGCAGTGTATAGGTGATACAGTCACAGTATAAGCAGTGTTTAGGGGATACAGTCACAGTATAAGCAGTGTTTAGGGGATACAGTCACAGTATAAGCAGTGTTTGAGTGATACACTCACAGTATAAGCAGTGTTTAGATGATACAGTCACAGTATAAGCAGTGTTTGGGTGATACAGTCACAGTATACGCAGTGTTTGGGTGATACAGTCACAGTATAAGCAGTGTTTGGTGATACAGTCACAGTATAAGCAGTGTTTGGGTGATACAGTCACAGTATAAGCAGTGTTTAGGTGATACAGTCACAGTATGAGCAGTGTTTGGGTGATACAGTCACAGTATAAGCAGTGTTTGGGTGATACAGTCACAGTATAAGCAGTGTTTGGGTGATACAGTCCCAGTATAAGCAGTGTTTCGGTGATACAGTCATAGTATAAGCAGTGTTTAGGTGATACAGTCACAGTATGGGCAGTGTTTAGGTAATACAGTCACAGTATAAGCAGTGTTTGGGTGATACAGTCACAGTATAAGCAGTGTTTAGGTGATACAGTCACAGTATGAGCAGTGTGTAGGTGATACAGTCACAGTATAAGCAGTGTTTAGGGGATACAGTCACAGTATAAGCAGTGTTTGAGTGATACACTCACAGTATAAGCAGTGTTTAGATGATACAGTCACAGTATAAGCAGTGTTTAGATGATACAGTCACAGTATAAGCAGTGTTTAGGTGACGCAGTCCCAGTATAAGCAGTGTTTGTTTAGGTGATACAGTCACAGTATAGGCAGTGTTTGGGCGATACAGTCACAGTATAAGCAGTGTTTAGGTGATCCAGTCACAGTATAAGCAGTGTTTGGGTGATACAGTCACAGTATAAGCAGTGTTTAGGTGATCCAGTCACAGTATAAGCAGTGTTTGGGTGATACAGTCACAGTATAAGCAGTGTTTGGGTGATACAGTCACAGTATAAGCAGTGTTTGGGTGATACAGTCCCAGTATAAGCAGTGTTTGGGTTTAGGTGATACAGTCACAGTATAGGCAGTGTTTGGGCGATACAGTCACAGTATAAGCAGTGTTTGGGTGATACAGTCCCAGTATAAGCAGTGTTTGGGTTTAGGTGATACAGTCACAGTATAGGCAGTGTTTGGGCGATACAGTCACAGTATAAGCAGTGTTTAGGTGATCCAGTCACAGTATAAGCAGTGTTTGGGTGATACAGTCACAGTATAAGCAGTGTTTAGGTGATCCAGTCACAGTATAAGCAGTGTTTGGGTGATACAGTCACAGTATAAGCAGTGTTTGGGTGATACAGTCACAGTATAAGCAGTGTTTGGGTGATACAGTCCCAGTATAAGCAGTGTTTGGGTGATACAGTCCCAGTATAAGCAGTGTTTCGGTGATACAGTCACAGTATGGGCAGTGTTTAGGTAATACAGTCACAGTATAAGCAGTGTTTGGGTGATACAGTCACAGTATAAGCAGTGTTTAGGTGATACAGTCACAGTATGAGCAGTGTGTAGGTGATACAGTCACAGTATAAGCAGTGTTTAGGGGATACAGTCACAGTATAAGCAGTGTTTGAGTGATACACTCACAGTATAAGCAGTGTTTAGATGATACAGTCACAGTATAAGCAGTGTTTGGGTGATACAGTCACAGTATACGCAGTGTTTGGGTGATACAGTCACAGTATAAGCAGTGTTTTGTGATACAGTCACAGTATAAGCAGTGTTTGGGTGATACAGTCACAGTATAAGCAATGTTTAGGTGATACAGTCACAGTATGAGCAGTGTTTGGGTGATACAGTCACAGTATAAGCAGTGTTTGGGTGATACGGTCACAGTATAAGCAGTGTTTGGGTGATACAGTCACAGTATAAGTAGTGTGGGTGATACAGTCACAGTATAAGCGGTGTTTAGGTGATACAGTCACAGTATAAGCAGTGTTTGGGTGATACAGTCACAGTATAAGCAGTGTTTGGGTGATATAGTCACAGTATAAGCAGTGTTTAGGTGATACAGTCACAGTATAAGCAGTGTTTGGGTGATACAGTCACAGTATAAGCAGTGTTTGGGTGATACAGTCACAGTATAAGCAGTGTTTGGGTGACACAGTCACAGTATAAGCAGTGTTTGGGTGACACAGTCACAGTATAAGCAGTGTTTGGGTGATACAGTCACAGTATAAGCAGTGTTTGGGTGACACAGTCACAGTATAAGCAGTGTTTGGGTGATACAGTCACAGTATAAGCAGTGTTTGGGTGATACAGTCACAGTATAAGCAGTGTTTAGGTGATACAGTCACAGTATGAGCAGTGTTTGGGTGATACAGTCACAGTATACGCAGTGTTTAGGTGATACAGTCACAGTATAAGCAGTGTTTAGGTGATACAGTCACAGTATAAGCAGTGTTTGGGTGATACAGTCACAGTATAAGCAGTGTTTGGGTGACACAGTCACAGTATAAGCAGTGTTTGGGTGACACAGTCACAGTATAAGCAGTGTTTAGGTGATACAGTCACAGTATAAGCAGTGTTTGGGTGATACAGTCACAGTATAAGCAGTGTTTGGGTGACACAGTCACAGTATAAGCAGTGTTTAGGTGACACAGTCACAGTATAAGCAGTGTTTGGGTGATACAGTCACAGTATAAGCAGTGTTTGGGTGATACAGTCACAGTATAAGCAGTGTTTGGGTGATACAGTCACAGTATAAGCAATGTTTAGGTGATACAGTCACAGTATGAGCAGTGTTTGGGTGATACAGTCACAGTATAAGCAGTGTTTAGGTGATACAGTCACAGTATAAGTAGTGTTTAGGTGATACAGTCACAGTATAAGCAGTGTTTAGGTGATACAGTCACATTATAAGCAGTGTTTAGGTGATACAGTCACAGTATAAGCAGTGTTTAGGTTATACAGTCACAGTATAAGCAGTGTTTAGGTTATACAGTCACAGTATAAGCAGTGTTTAGGTGATACATTCACATTATAAGCAGTGTTTAGGTTACAGTGTCCCTTTAAGGGTAAAGACATTTCAGACGTGGTGGGTTTCCCGGAGGGTTATCAGGTGGTAGTATAAATAGCACTGATCTTTCTTGCACATTATTTGTTCTGTTTTCCCTGATGTTGATTTTTTCCCATCAGTTCCACATTGAGTTTAATAAATAATAAAGTAAACAATACTGCTCCTGTGCGCGCTGGCAGGGAAGAGGTTAACAGCTTCCTACGTGGTTCTTAACCCTTTCCTTTCTGGCACCATTATAAAGATAATATCGGTGGACACCTTGCCACTGAGCACTTACACCGCAATGTGCAGCTAGGGAGAAATGCAGAGAATTGACAAGGGAATTTCAAACAGAATGCCAAATTAGCTGTGTTAGACATTTTCTAAAAAACCTTCTCCCATTCAGCAGGATTTGCTCCACGGGCTCCACGAATATAACGTGGATTTAGAGGCAAAAGGTGATCAATATTGACATTATTTGGGCCTACCCAGAATCCCTTGCAGTGGTGATGATGGTCTCCTGGCTTGCATGCGGTGTGTATAATAATAATTCCTCTGCTCCCCCCTGAATCTACTAACATGTCATCACTATACATTTCCCATCTCCCCCCAGGAGCTCTTCCAGTAACAGATGGGTAATGTCAGTCTGGATCGCCAGTGATATCACCTCGTGTAAAAGCTCCCCCCTCCCTTTGTCTCCCCCCCACGGGTCCAGTTATTGACTGGTCACTATAACAACAGATCCATATCGGGCCTAGTAGTGAACAAGCATGCGCTGCACACATGCACGGCCACACGGGGTCTGAGAAGCTAGCGAGAGGAAGTCAGGCTAATTATTCAATACAACCTCAGCAAACAACCACACATGACATATTACACGATTTAACACAGATAGAGCCAAAATGGAGCAGTATAATTAGTGAGAGGATATTGTGCATAGCCCCCCAGACCTCTTGGAAGGTCATTTCATTATTAGATCTATAGATGACTATCCTGGTGGGATCTTGGGACATTAGCCAGCCCTGTAGCCAGCCTTTAGACGCAGTCACACTGCTGGGATTGTCTTATACACGCCACGTCTCATGGGAAGTCGGAAACATCCCAAGATAGAGCGGGGGCAGATCTCACAGTCTAGATAAAAGGGAATTACAGACTGTGTTATATGAACAGAGACAGACTGATACATGAGGTAGAGAGCCCTGCACGCAAGCTTACAATCTAGATAAAAGGGAATCACAGACTGTGTTATATTAACAGAGACAGACTGATACATGAGGTAGAGAGCCCTGCTCACATAGCTTACAATCTAGATAAAAGGGAATCACAGACTGTGTTATATTAACAGAGACAGACTGATACATGAGGTAGAGAGCCCTGCTCACAGAGCTTACAGTCTAGATAAAAGGGAATTACAGACTGTGTTATATGAACAGAGACAGACTGATACATGAGGTAGAGAGCCCTGCTCACAGAGCTTACAATCTAGATAAAAGGGAATTACAGACTGTGTTATATGAACAGAGACAGACTGATACATGAGGTAGAGAGCCCTGCTCACAGAGCTTACAATCTAGATAAAAGGGAATTACAGACTGTGTTATATGAACAGAGACAGACTGATACATGAGGTAGAGAGCCCTGCTCACAGAGCTTACAATCTAGATAAAAGGGAATTACAGACTGTGTTATATGAACAGAGACAGACTGATACATGAGGTAGAGAGCCCTGCTCACAGAGCTTACAATCTAGATAAAAGGGAATTACAGACTGTGTTATATGAACAGAGACAGACTGATACATGAGGTAGAGAGCCCTGCTCACAGAGCTTACAGTCTAGATAAAAGGGAATTACAGACTGTGTTATATGAACAGAGACAGACTGATACATGAGGTAGAGAGCCCTGCTCACAGAGCTTACAATCTAGATAAAAGGGAATTACAGACTGTGTTATATGAACAGAGACAGACTGATACATGAGGTAGAGAGCCCTGCTCACAGAGCTTACAATCTAGATAAAAGGGAATTACAGACTGCGTTATATGAACAGAGACAGACTGATACATGAGGTAGAGAGCCTTGCTCACAGAGCTTACAATCTAGATAAAAAGGGAATTACAGACTGTGTTATATGAACAGACAGACTGATACATGAGGTAGAGAGCCTTGCTCACAGAACTTACAATCTAGATAAAAGGGAATTACAGACTGCGTTATATGAACAGAGACAGACTGATACATGAGGTAGAGAGCCTTGCTCACAGAGCTTACAATCTAGATAAAAGGGAATTACAGACTGCGTTATATGAACAGAGACAGACTGATACATGAGGTAGAGAGCCTTGCTCACAGAACTTACAATCTAGATAAAAGGGAATTACAGACTGCGTTATATGAACAGAGACAGACTGATACATGAGGTAGAGAGCCCTGCTCACAGAGCTTACAATCTAGATAAAAGGGAATTACAGACTGTGTTATATGAACAGAGACAGACTGATACATGAGGTAGAGAGCCTTGCTCTCAGAGCTTACAGTCTAGATAAAAGGGAATTACAGACTGTGTTATATGAACAGAGACAGACTGATACATGAGGTAGAGAGCCTTGCTCACAGAGCTTACAGTCTAGATAAAAGGGAATTACAGACTGCGTTATATGAACAGAGACAGACTGATACATGAGGTAGAGAGCCTTGCTCACAGAGCTTACAATCTAGATAAAAAGGGAATTACAGACTGTGTTATATGAACAGACAGACTGATACATGAGGTAGAGAGCCTTGCTCACAGAACTTACAATCTAGATAAAAGGGAATTACAGACTGCGTTATATGAACAGAGACAGACTGATACATGAGGTAGAGAGCCTTGCTCACAGAGCTTACAATCTAGATAAAAGGGAATTACAGACTGCGTTATATGAACAGAGACAGACTGATACATGAGGTAGAGAGCCTTGCTCACAGAACTTACAATCTAGATAAAAGGGAATTACAGACTGCGTTATATGAACAGAGACAGACTGATACATGAAGTAGAGAGCCCTGCTCACAGAGCTTACAATCTAGATAAAAGGGAATTACAGACTGTGTTATATGAACAGAGACAGACTGATACATGAGGTAGAGAGCCCTGCTCACAGAGCTTACAATCTAGATAAAAGGTAATTACAGACTGCGTTATATGAACAGAGACAGGCTGATACATGAGGTAGAGAGCCTTGCTCACAGAGCTTACAATCTAGATAAAAGGGAAATACAGACTGTGTTATATGAACAGAGACAGACTGATACATGAGGTAGAGAGCCCTGCTCACAGAGCTTACAGTCTAGATAAAAGGGAATTACAGACTGTGTTATATGAACAGAGACAGACTGATACATGAGGTAGAGAGCCTTGCTCACAGAGCTTACAATCTAGATAAAAGGGAATTACAGACTGCGTTATACGAACAGAGACATACTGATACATGAGGTAGAGAGCCTTGCTCGCAGAGCTTACAGTCTAGATAAAAGGGAATTACAGACTGCGTTATATGAACAGAGACAGATTGATACATGAGGTAGAGAGCCTTGCTCGCAGAGCTTACAGTCTAGATAAAAGGGAATTACAGACTGTGTTATATGAAGAGGGACAGACTGATAGGGTAATTTTTTTTTATAATCTTTGCTCTGTATACAGAGCAAAGATTCTAAACAACATGTCCGTCCCCTGATAGAGCTATACAGAGCAAAGATTCTAAACAACATGTCCGTCCCCTGATAGAGCTATACAGTGCAAAGATTCTAAACAACATGTCCGCCCCCTGATAGAGCTATACAGAGCAAAGATTCTAAACAACAAGTCCCCCGGGAAACAAGCAAGGCTAGGTGGGAGGGGGCCCTGTATGAGGGAGGGGAGTGACTGGAATGGCTCATGTGGTGAGGGAGGGGAGGGGCTGTGACCAGGGTATAAAGGCAGCCCTCCCCCCCTCTCTGTGTCGGCCATTTTAGAAAACGGACACAGCAGGATTATTTTCCCGCCCACCCGTCCCCTTTTTTATTGGTGTTTAATTGGTTGTTATACGTGTGTTTAATGTTTTTCTCCTTTGTCGCAGCAGGCGGGGTGTCCTTGCCAATTTAATAGTTAAGGACGGAAGGGATGAAGTCCTAAGGATGGTAAAGTGTCCCCTCCCCTAACCTCGGATAAAATGTAGGTGATACTAACGGCCGTGCCCACCGAGCTAATAGTCGGCTGGTGGTTAGCATTAGGTTGGCAAAGAAGAAATGAGGTGATGTGGACGAGGGGGGAGGGGGGCTACCTTTGTGTAGGGACCTTAGTTTTAAAAGGTCGGGATTGTTATGTGTTAGGGACTATTTGGCAAGGACTAGTTATGACTGTATGATGTCTTTAATATTTTAATGTTATATATTTGTGATCTATTTATATATTTCAGAAGGTTATAAGTGAAATAATAAATGGAGGATAGTTGGTGGCTCATACAGTTATTTGTTATGTTAATAAAGCTGTGGCCTAATTTAAATCCAATTTAAGTCTGGCGTCTTTTATTTGGGGGGGTTTGTGGGTAAAGGTTGGGTTTTATACATGTAAGGAACATCTTCCCCGGTACTACATACAAGTCTGCCCCCTGATAGAACTATACAGAGCAAAGATTCTAAACAACATGTCCACCCCCTGATAGAGCTATACAGAGCAAAGATTCTAAACAACATGTCTGCCCCCTGATAGAACTATACAGAGCAAAGATTCTAAACAACATGTCTGCCCCCTGATAGAGCTATACAGAGCAAAGATTCTAAACAACATGTCTGCCCCCTGATAGAACTATACAGAGCAAAGATTCTAAACAACATGTCTGCCCCCTGATAGAGCTATACAGAGCAAAGATTCTAAGCAACATGTCTGCCCCCTGATAGAGCTATACAGAGCAAAGATTCTAACCAACATGTCTGCCCCCTGATAGAGCTATACAGAGCAAAGATTCTAAGCAACATGTCTGCCCCCTGATAGAGCTATACAGAGCAAAGATTCTAAACAACATGTCTGCCCCCTGATAGAGCTATACAGAGCAAAGATTCTAACCAACATGTCTGCCCCCTGATAGAGCTATACAGAGCAAAGATTCTAAACAACATGTCTGCCCCCTGATAGAACTATACAGAGCAAAGATTCTAAACAACATGTCTGCCCCCTGATAGAGCTATACAGAGCAAAGATTCTAAGCAACATGTCTGCCCCCTGATAGAGCTATACAGAGCAAAGATTCTAACCAACATGTCTGCCCCCTGATAGAGCTATACAGAGCAAAGATTCTAAGCAACATGTCTGCCCCCTGATAGAGCTATACAGAGCAAAGATTCTAAACAACATGTCCGCCCCTGATAGAACTATACATAGCTACAAAAGCATTATAATGAATTATTTATTACAATGTACTAATGTGGAGCAATACTGAATTATTTATGTCATTAAAATACAATCAAGCAAACAATGTACAGCTATATATATTACATACGGCAACACAAATATAAATGATTCATTATATGTTACTGTGATAGGCAACTGAGTATGTATTAAAATCAACAACAGAAATCTCTATATATTATTTTATACGCTGACTGCGACAAACATCCAAACAATTCTAATAATGTGTAATGAAAACCTACCACTAACCATTAATAACAACTTATTAACATAGCAAATACAATAACTGCTGCAAAACCACCTTGAAAGAAATCAACCGCCAAATAATAAGAGAATTAAAAACAAATGATAAGGGAATAAAATTCCAGAATAGCTGGATGGAGTCGACTTTCATACTTAGGACTCGACCTCCAGAGTGATCTCCTTGGAGATAATCTTGATTTTTAGTGAATAGATCCGTTTTAGAGAGATATATGTGATTTATGGATGATATGGGGACAGTGATTCGTTACCATGTGCTCAGACTGATTACAGGGATATGTTATTACAGCTCAGTATAATCATTAGTTCTGTGCAGGATATTCAATGTGTTTAATTACACAGATCACCAATTATTCCAATCCACATTCATCTGACTCCTGCCTGTTTAAAGGAATTAGACACTGCTTAACTTGTGAATAAAGAGAATAAAAAATCATCTCTGGAAATGCATGGATTACTCGAAAAAATTTCCCCACTGTGGATCTGCACGGTGTCCAGTGTTTATGACATCATCTGTGGCGTAACAAGGAAAGTAACAGTATACAATGCATAGATCAAAGAATCGTTTTATCATTTGAACGTTTGAGTTCACTTGCTGGACTTATCGATATATAATAATCGATTATTCATTTGCTAGCTCTTGGATAATCATTGATTAAACCTTTAAAATAGCGCAGCAGATATAATAATGAGTAAAATGTATCATCACTGATATTGTACGTCTGTGTTTGCCGTGTTCCTGGTGCACAGGAGGCTTGCCGGGGATTTGGTGGGTCATGGAACCTCGTATGATGTCATGCAGCATCATGTGACTCTACACCTTTTCAGCTCCGCCCCTTTACGCAGCATTGCATTGAAACTGTGTGTGTCCAGCAGAGATACACAATCTAAACGAGCAGAACGAGGTCCAGACACGTGATATCTGTACCGGACAGCCCGGAGCTCAATTCTACGTGTTGGTTAAAGTGAAATGCGTCAGGGAGATTGATTCCCCACATTTGTGTTGCAGTGTTACACCAGCTAGTATTTTGCAATACGCAGGTTGGAGTGCGGAGTAAAGCCTGACATCACACCACCTTTAGGCCCCGCCCTCTCTTTGTCCCAGGAACGCCAAAGACAAGGTTGGCAAGTATTCAGGGTGTAAAGACTCAGGTCTTGATAACCTCACCCCGGCCGGCCTGTCTCCCAGTCACAGTCTTCTCCGGCAGAAGATGTATAAGTGGAAGGAATTTGGGAGCTGGAATGTTTATCCTGAGCCTGCTGTATATACTCTATACCTGCACACATCACACGCAGAGAAATCAACTCAAATAACACTCATTCCCATTGGAGCAATCGGAGTATTAATGGTTACAACTGTCGGCACAAAAGGTTCTGTTTAATTGACAGATTGTATCATGTGCAGGCATTCTATATAGAAACACTTTAATGAAAGAATACAAATAAAGTGCCTTATTGAGCTCTCTTTACTGCATATAGCTCTATCAGCAGGCAGACATGTTTAGAATCTTGGCTCAGATGAAGGAAGATGTGACCCAAGATTCTAAATAACATATCCACCCACTGATAGAGCTATACAGAGTTCTAAACCACATGTCTGCTGCCCCGATACAGAGCAAAGATTCTAAACAACATGTCCGCCCCTGATAGAGCTATGCAGAGCAAAGATTCTAAACAACATGTCCGCCCTCTGATAGAGCTATAAAGAGCAACGATTCTAAACAACATGTCCGTCCCCTGATAGAGCAATACAAAGCAAAGATTCTAAACAACATGTCTGCCCCCTGATAGAGCGATACACTGCAAAGATTCTAAACAGCATGTCTGCCCCCTGATAGAGCGATACAGAGCAAAGATTCTAAACAACATGTCCGCCCCCTGATAGAGCTATACAGAGCAAAGATTCTAAACAACATGTCTGCCCCCTGATAGAGCTATACAGAGCAAAGATTCTAAACAACATGTCTGCCCCCTGATAGTGCTATACAGAGCAAAGATTCTAAACATGTCCGCCCCCTGATAGAGCTATACAAAGCAAAGATTCTAACAACGTCTGCCCCCTGATAGAGCTATACAGAGCAGAGATTCTAAACATGTCCGCCCCCTGATAGAGCTATACAGAGCAAAGATTCTAACAACGTCTGCCCCCTGATAGAGCTATACAGAGCAAAGATTATAAACATGTCCGCCCCCCTGATAGAGCTATACAGAGCAGAGATTCTAAACATGTCCGCCCCCCTGATAGAGCTATATGAAGCTGAGAACGCTCAGTAAGATACTTCATGTTTATTATCTCATTAAAACATCTGCATTTGATAAATGTTTTCCTATATAACGTTGCTTTCTGCAGACAGTTGTACTTTATCGTGTGCCGCTGGAGATGTTTTTGGTACGTTGACTCTTCCATAGACACTGGGTGATTATTTCTGATCTGCTGCCAGCAGTCTGCACTCCCTCCACTGCAGTCAGGGGTGCCCTGCACATGCATGACCTTGACGTGATGTCCTCCCTTCACACGTGTATCCTGAGATCAGGGGGAAATGAGGGGACCAGATGTGGCAGTTATTTTGAGAGGAAATCCTCAGTGGTGCAGCTGTGAGACTGACATGTAAGAGCCAAGCGATCCTCCCGACCTGTGCCAAACTGATAGAACTCACAGCCCTGGATCCTGCTCACCAGAGCTCTGCCTGCTGCAAGGAACTGTGTATATAAAGGGAGCAGGCCCACCTGGCTTGTTTTCTGTATGTTGTACACGTGTTTAATACATGTGATATGCACTTATTTGTACTTTAAAGCAATTTACATGTCTCCTATAGTCTTACATCGAAAGTCATTTCACCGGGGATTATAAATTCAGTTACATTCCAATAGGAGGGGCTTGGAGAGAGGGGCGGGGCTTGGAGAGGGGTGGGGCTTGGAGAGGGGTGGGGCTTGGAGAGGGGCTGGGCTGTTACTATAGGAACACCAATAACTCCATTCTATATTATTTGCAGTGTTTAGTAGATAACGTCAGACACCGGGCTTGAAACTGTCTCTTTAAGGACGTAAACTATTAGATAGGACATTTCTATCCTTACCGGAGATGAGGATCTGTTATATTTCCTAAGAAACCTGCTGCTTTGTACAGCAAAAGATACATATTGATTTGTTTACACAACGTTTGGTTGTTTGTGTCAAAGTGAAATTTACAATCACTCTTTAATCTCCATGGCGAGTGCTGGTGCTACAGACATGAATGGGTTAATGTAACAGTCATAGAGGATTGAATTAGAGAACATGGAATATACATGTGAAACTGTGCGACACAGGAAGATACCATTCTTATAACACACGGTGGGGGTGGGGGGGGGGGCATTAGCTTGGATGACGGCATGTTCTGGTTAGTAACAATGGGTCAGTCTGTGTTGTAATTGGGTCACGATGTTCTGTGTTACCTCTTCTGCTAGAAGCCAGTGCCAGCTATGTACTAATCTTTCTGAGAGAGAACCCCACTATCCATGCTGCTATCACTGGGGGCTGGGAAGTTTGGGTGGGATTATAGCTATAAAAGGGCAGCTGTATTTATTGTATTCAGGGAACATCCTGAGAGGCACGAGATGAGTCCCATAAATCATACAATAGGCCAATAAAAGAGCGGGTCAGAGACTAATGAATTAAAGCCGGGGTGAGTCAAATCCTCCTCAGAAGACAAAGGAAAAGCCGTATTCTTGTGATCAGATGCCATGCGCAGTCTTCAAACGCTTCTACAAGAGTGCGAGAGATTCAGGCAGTCACATCTCACGCACAACTGTAAAATGAACTTAGATTTAATTGAAACATTGCATTAAGTGTAGATATTTTACATACAAATGCTTTAATGAAAGAATATAAATTAAGGTTCTTAGTAAGTCTTGCTCTGTATAGCTCTATCGGGGGGAGGACATGTTGTTTAGAATCTTTGCTCTGTATAGCTCTATAAGGGGGTGGGCATGTTGTTTAGAATCTTTGCTCTGTATAGCTCTATCAGGTGCGGACATGTTGTTTTGAATCTTTGCTCTGTATAGCTCTATCAGGTGCAGACATGTTGTTTAGAATCTTTGCTCTGTATAGCTCTATCAGGTGCGGACATGTTGTTTTGAATCTTTGCTCTGTATAGCTCTATCAGGGGCAGACATGTTGTTTAGAATCTTTGCTCTGTATAGCTCTATCAGGGGGCGAACATGTTTTTTTGAATCTTTGCTCTGTTTAGCTCTATCAGGGGGTGGACATGTTGTTTAGAATCTTTGCTCCGTATAGCTCTATCAGGGGGTGGACATGTTGTTTAGAATCTTTGCTCTGTATAGCTCTATCAGGGGGCGGACATGTTGTTTAGAATCTTTGCTCTGTATAGCTCTATCAGGGGGTGGTCATGTTGTTTAGAATCTTTGCTCTGTATAGCTCTATCAGGGGGCAGACATGTTGTTTAGAATCTTTGCTCTGTATAGCTCCATGAGGGGGAGGACATGTTGTTTAGAATCTTTGCTCTGTATAGCTCTATCAGGGGGTGGTCATGTTGGTTAGAATCTTTGCTCTGTATAGTTCTATCAGGCGGCAGACATGTTGCTTAGAATCATTGCTCTGTATAGCTCTATCAGGGGGCGCATATGTTGTTTAGAATCTTTGCACTGTATAGCTCTATCAGGGGGAGGACATGTTGTTTAGAATCATTGCTCTGTTTAGCTCTATCAGGGGGCGCATATGTTGTTTAGAATCTTTGCTCTGTATAGCTCTATAAGGGGACGGACATGTTGTTTAGAATCTTTGCTCTGTATAGCTCTATCAGGGGGAGGACATGTTGTTTAGAATCTTTGCACTGTATAGCTCTATCAGGGGGCGGTCATGTTGTTTAGAATCTTTGCTCTGTATAGCTCTATCAGGGGGAGGACATGTTGTTTAGAATCTTTGCTCTGTATAACTCTATCAGGGGGAGGACATATTGTTTAGAATCTTTGCACTGTATAGCTCTATCAGGGGAGGACATGTTGTTTAGAATCTTTGCTCTGTATAGCTCTATCAGGGGGCGAACATGTTTTTTTGAATCTTTGCTCTGTTTAGCTCTATCAGGGGGAGGACATGTTGTTTAGAATATTTGCACTGTATAGCTCTATCAGGGGACGGACATGTTGTTTAGAATCTGTGGTCAGATTCATCAGCGGATGGAAGATCTGAACCAACATGTCTGCCCCTAGCAGAAAGGGATGAAAAAGGAACTTTATTTATATTCTTTTCTATTAAAAATGTCTACACTTGATACCATGTTTCAATTAACCGGAAGTACGGTTTCTGCTGACAGCTATCCTCTCATTGTCTCTTGTTCTCGTTTTACTCTCCCTGTTGCAGGGAGCACTGTCCTGATTATACTGTGTACGTTAGTTTCCTGTATAAAGAGGTCACATTGTGTGAAGCACACAGAGAAATACATAATGCAAAGTGTTCATAACACTGAGGTTATAAAGAGCCATCATAAGTCAGTACAATAGCTCAGTGGGGCTACTGAGGTCAATACACGAGGACCATCTCCTGGGTGCATATAACATACACGAGTTCATTCATGAAAGAGAAGGGAATTCAGCTGAATGGGGGACGTTTTCCAAACTTGACTAGTTTGGCCTTAAGTTTGAATTTCCTGTCTCAATCCTCTGCATTCCTCTCTGTACACAAATACAGTCAGTGTATCTGAATCTGTGCTCTTGTGGCAAGTCCCCTGGACATATTGTACTCACAGACCCTAAAAAGACCCTTGAACGATAAATAATAAAGCCCTGTCTTGAATGAATGACAATTTAGTGAGATCCAACCTTGTGGCATGCAGGGCACAGGCGGGAATGTTTGTAATCAGGTGTAACGAGGGTTTCGCTAACTGCAGATACCGTGATAACCAAAGGTGCTCCATCCTTCCCGAGGATCCTAATTAGTTCAGTGCAGATTGGATCGTTTATAAGGCCTCTGTTTTACCATTTCAAGGTTTCGCTGGATTAATTTGCACATTTCATGATCTTTCTATATAAAGAAATAAAATAATAACTTGTACCAAACATATGGAACCTGGAAATACAGACACAGAATCAACTGGTGCAGTCACCATGGAATGTTCTACAGTCACCATGGAAACAATGAAATGTTCTACAGTCACCATGGAATGTTCTACAGTCACCATGGAAACCATGGAATGTTCTACAGTCACCATGGAATGTTCTACAGTCACCATGAAACCATGGAATGTTCTACAGTCACCATGAAACCATGGAATGTTCTACAGTCACCATGAAACCATGGAATGTTCTACAGTCACCATGGAATGTTCTACAGTCACCATGGAAACCAATGGAATATTCCTGCTGTTTACACTTTTAGAACTCTGTCCCATTTAATAAATAACCCCCACAAAGATGCACATTGCAATCATTTATTTCACTGTACTGTACAGCACTAAGGCCTGTGTTGGTGCTATATGGGTATTTATTGCACTGTGTGGGGCTGTGTGATCCGGTTGGTGTGAGAAAGCCCAGATCGGGCGGCACTGATGGCAGATTTAGGGCAGAGACACAGGGTGTTCAGGGTGAGTGACAGTCGAGTATTCTTTCCTACAGTTACAGGCGTAATGGCCTCCATTTATATTACATTACATCATGGGTCGTTACATCATGGGTCGTTACATCATGGGTCATTACATCATGGGTCGTTACATCATGGGTCGTTACATCATGGGTCATTACATCATGGGTCATTACATCAGGGGTCGTTACATCATGGGTCGTTACATCATGGGTCGTTATATCATGGGTCATTACATCATGGGTCGTTATATCATGGGTCATTACATCATGGGTCATTACATCATGGGTCGTTACATCATGGGTCGTTACATCATGGGTCATTACATCATGGGTCATTACATCATGGGTCATTACATCATGGGTCATTACATCATGAGTCGTTACATCATGGGTCGTTACATCATGGGTCATTACATCATGGGTCATTACATCATGGGTCGTTACATCATGGGTCGTTACATCATGGGTCGTTATATCATGGGTCATTACATCATGGGTCATTACATCATGGGTCGTTACATCATGGGTCGTTACATCATGGGTCGTTACATCATGGGTGATTACATCATGGGTCGTTCCATCATGGGTCGTTACATCATGGGTCATTACATCATGGGTCATTACATCATGGGTCGTTACATCATGGGTCGTTATATCATGGGTCATTACATCATGGGTCATTACATCATGGGTCGTTACATCATGGGTCGTTACATCATGGGTCGTTATATCATGGGTCATTACATCATGGGATCGTTATATCATGGGTCATTACATCATGGGTCGTTATATTATGGGTCATTACATCATGGGTCGTTACATCATGGGTCGTTACATCATGGGTCATTACATCACGTTACATTACAGCACTGTGGCTATAGGGGGAGCTATTACAGCTGGCCAGTTTACTTCACACACAGCACCAAACTCAGAAGAGACTGAATCCTAGACTTAAATTCTAGATAAAGGAAGCAACAAGGAATGTAAGTTATTGCTCAAATCGTCAGCGAACATAATCCTGTCTTTAATAAAGAAAAATAACCAAAAACATGTGTTTTCAGTTAAATCCTTTTAAGGTTTTAGTTAAAAAAAAAAGATTTCTTTGATTTGATTTGTACATTGTTCCGACAGGCGTTTCAGCAAATAGGAAAAGTCAGGGGGGAAAGATAATATTGGCTTTAAACTTATCAGCTTTCCATTCCTGTGATGGTGACCAGATTGGTGGTTTATACAGGCACACCTCATGATAAATTCATACTCCAGGGATGCACTGGGTAGATATCAATTGCAGACCAGTCTATAATTAAATGATTGTCAGGGGTATAACTACAAACCACTGGGCCCGGGAACAAAAAGTGTCACAGCCCCCCCCCCCTAATTTGACCATTAATATGCCACTTATAATTAAATGATTATCAGGCATATTAATGATGTGTCCTTAAATTTGCCACTGATCCTTTTTCCATTAATATGCCACTGATAATTTGTCCATTAATATGTCACTGATAATTTGTCCATTAATATGCCACTGATAATGTGTCCATTAATGTCACTGATAATTTGTACATTAATAGCCACTGATAATTTGTCCATTAATGTCACTGATAATTTGTCCATTAATTTGCCACTGATAATTTGACCATTAATATGCCACTGATAATTTGTCCATTAATATGCCACTGATGATTTGTCCATTAATGTCACTGATAATTTGTACATTAATAGCCACTGATAATTTGTCCATTAATTTGCCACTGATAATTTGACCATTAATATGCCACTGATAATTTGACCATTAATATGCCACTGATAATTTGTCCATTAACATGCCACTGATAATTTGACCATTAATATGCCACTGATAATTTGTCCATTAACATGCCACTGATAATGTGTCCATTAATGTCACTGATAATTTGTCCATTAACATGCCACTGATAATGTGTCCATTAATATGCCACTGATAATGTGTCCATTAATGTCACTGATAATTTGTCCATTAACATGCCACTGATAATGTGTCCATTAATGTCACTGATAATTTGTCCATTAACATGCCACTGATAATGTGTCCATTAATATGCCACTGATAATGTGTCCATTAATGTCACTGATAATTTGTCCATTAACATGCCACTGATAATTTGGCCATTAATATACTACAGCCTATTTGCAAATCTCCCCATTTCCCCAGTACTTGCCTAGATGCTGCTCATCCCCGACAGTCGCCTCTGCAGTGTTATACAGCCGCCGGATATGACTTGGCAGTGACAGAAAGCTGGGTCCGCATCCACTTGGGCCCCCAGGAATGAATGGGCTCGGGGCAGCTGCCCCGTTTGCCCACGCTTTTTTTTTAAAGGGCCGGGGCTTGTGCGGGCCCCTTGTGCCCGCCTGGCCTGTGATGTATGTATTGCCCGCCACTCCTGATGGCGCCAGTATGAGCTCTGTCCCCATATCACCTGTCAGTGCAATGGTTGCAGGAGCCCCCTAGCATGGCAAACCTCGGCTATACACTGTCTGGTCACCCGAACGCATGTTCTGTCTTGACCTAAAATGCACAGGAGTCTAATATGTGCATGTGGGATTGGAGAGCAGGGATACAAGAGATGTAGACATATCTATGTTACAGGATTTGTCTCACTGCTGCATGATACAGCTCATTATAAACTGCTGTACGTTTCACACCAGCACTCCTGTCATTTTTCTTTGGGTTCAGTGGGCATATTGCCTCATTCAGCTTCTTGGCACAGTGGAATGCTGTGAGTATTTAGCACAAATGATGAAATCCCAAACTCAGATTGATTAATAAAAGAATAACTGACAGAGTTCCAATGATGGTTACTTCCACACTGAGAAAGCCAGATCTATTAATGGGGTCCTTACCCCCTGAATCCTCTCCTCGTCCTCTCTGATCAGATCTAATGGGGTCCTTACCCCCTGAATCCTCTCCTCGTCCTCTCTGATCAGATCTAATGGGGTCCTTACCCCCTGAATCCTCTCCTCATCCTCTCTGATCAGATCTAATGGGGTCCGTGCCCCTGAATCCTCTCCTCATCCTCTCTGATCAGATCTAATGGGGTCCGTGCCCCTGAATCCTCTCCTCGTCCTCTCTGATCAGATGTAATGGGGTCCTTACCCCCTGAATCCTCTCCTCGTCCTCTCTGATCAGATCTAATGGGGTCCTTACCCCCTGAATCCTCTCCTCGTCCTCTCTGATCAGATCTATTAATGGGGTCCTTACCCCCTGAATCCTCTCCTCGTCCTCTCTGATCAGATCTAATGGGGTCCGTGCCCCTGAATCCTCTCCTCGTCCTCTCTGATCAGATCTAATGGGGTCCTTACCCCCTGAATCCTCTCCTCGTCCTCTCTGATCAGATCTAATGGGGTCCGTGCCCCTGAATCCTCTCCTCGTCCTCTCTGATCAGATCTAATGTGGTCCTTACCCCCTGAATCCTCTCCTTGTCCTCTCTGATCAGATGTAATGGGGTCCTTACCCCCTGAATCCTCTCCTCGTCCTCTCTGATCAGATCTATTAATGGGGTCCTTACCCCCTGAATCCTCTCCTCGTCCTCTCTGATCAGATCTAATGGGGTCCTTACCCCCTGAATCCTCTCCTCGTCCTCTCTGATCAGATCTAATGGGGTCCTTACCCCCTGAATCCTCTCCTCGTCCTCTCTGATCAGATCTAATGGGGTCCGTGCCCCTGAATCCTCTCCTCGTCCTCTCTGATCAGATCTAATGTGGTCCTTACCCCCTGAATCCTCTCCTTGTCCTCTCTGATCAGATGTAATGGGGTCCTTACCCCCTGAATCCTCTCCTCGTCCTCTCTGATCAGATGTAATGGGGTCCTTACCCCCTGAATCCTCTCCTCGTCCTCTCTGATCAGATCTAATGGGGTCCTTACCCCCTGAATCCTCTCCTCATCCTCTCTGATCAGATCTAATGGGGTCCTTACCCCCTGAATCCTCTCCTCGTCCTCTCTGATCAGATCTAATGGGGTCCGTGCCCCTGAATCCTCTCCTCGTCCTCTCTGATCAGATCTAATGTGGTCCTTACCCCCTGAATCCTCTCCTTGTCCTCTCTGATCAGATCTAATGGGGTCCGTGCCCCTGAATCCTCTCCTCGTCCTCTCTGATCAGATCTAATGGGGTCCTTACCCCCTGAATCCTCTCCTCGTCCTCTCTGATCAGATCTAATGGGGTCCTTACCCCCTGAATCCTCTCCTCGTCCTCTCTGATCAGATCTATTAATGGGGTCCTTACCCCCTGAATCCTCTCCTCGTCCTCTCTGATCAGATCTAATGGGGTCCTTACCCCCTGAATCCTCTCCTCGTCCTCTCTGATCAGATCTAATGGGGTCCGTGCCCCTGAATCCTCTCCTCGTCCTCTCTGATCAGATGTAATGGGGTCCTTACCCCCTGAATCCTCTCCTCGTCCTCTCTGATCAGATCTAATGGGGTCCTTACCCCCTGAATCCTCTCCTCGTCCTCTCTGATCAGATCTAATGGGGTCCGTGCCCCTGAATCCTCTCCTCGTCCTCTCTGATCAGATCTAATGGGGTCCTTACCCCCTGAATCCTCTCCTCGTCCTCTCTGATCAGATCTAATGGGGTCCTTACCCCCTGAATCCTCTTCTCGTCCTCTCTGATCAGATCTAATGGGGTCCTTACCCCCTGAATCCTCTCCTCATCCTCTCTGATCAGATCTATTAATGGGGTCCGTGCCCCTGAATCCTCTCCTCATCCTCTCTGATCAGATCTAATGGGGTCCTTACCCCCTGAATCCTCTCCTCGTCCTCTCTGATCAGATGTAATGGGGTCCGTGCCCCTGAATCCTCTCCTTGTCCTCTCTGATCAGATCTATTAATGGGGTCCGTGCCCCTGAATCCTCTCCTCGTCCTCTCTGATCAGATCTAATGGGGTCCTTACCCCCTGAATCCTCTCCTCGTCCTCTCTGATCAGATCTAATGGGGTCCTTACCCCCTGAATCCTCTCCTCGTCCTCTCTGATCAGATCTAATGTGGTCCTTACCCCCTGAATCCTCTCCTCGTCCTCTCTGATCAGATCTAATGGGGTCCTTACCCCCTGAATCCTCTCCTCGTCCTCTCTGATCAGATCTAATGGGGTCCGTGCCCCTGAATCCTCTCCTCGTCCTCTCTGATCAGATCTAATGTGGTCCTTACCCCCTGAATCCTCTCCTCGTCCTCTCTGATCAGATCTAATGGGGTCCGTGCCCCTGAATCCTCTCCTCATCCTCTCTGATCAGATCTAATGTGGTCCTTACCCCCTGAATCCTCTCCTCGTCCTCTCTGATCAGATCTAATGTGGTCCTTACCCCCTGAACTCTCTCCTTGACCCTTCTTATCAGATCTTTTAATGGGGTCCTTAGCCCCCTGGACCTTCTCCTTGACCGGTCTTATTAGATCATTTAATGAATCACTAACCCACCTCTACCTCCTGGGTAACTTCACCCGGAGGTAGGCATTCAGCCGAAACGCGTCGTGCAGATCAGACGGAGGGGAATCACGTGTGGACATGCCAGGCGTCTTATCTTTAATATCGCTCTGAGGAGCGGACAAGTCTGCTGGACACTTTCATTTTGGCTGCATCGCTGCACTGCAAGTTTTCCTTAGCTGCTCTACTTCTTATGTATATTTTCTATGCTCGTGTTTCATGTTTTTATGTTTGGGGCCAATAAAGTGTTTGTTAGCGACATACTGCACCATATTCCTCCTCTCTCTCTCCACGTACCCAGCATTGTTACTGCCTCTCCTATCCATCTCCAAGCCCAGAAGATCCGCAGGGGGATTGTATTCCCACATAGCCGTGCCATGATATGGTGACAGATTCACACATGTGGTTTGTGTTTATTGAATATACATTCATCCTGACCAAGCACTTCAGATAAGGATCATTTACATGATCATCACTATCCTGGGTAACTCTGGCAGAGCAGCATGTAATGGGTTAACGGTCTGTGCTCAGTGCTGCAGGGGAACATGTGTCTAACACGGGGTCCGCTCAGAGCAGGATTTCATCCACACTGAATATTCCTGCACAGACAGACATGTAATTAAAGTATTCATTCAACTCCCCCACATTAGCTCCCAAACCCTGAGAATCTCACCCATATACACTGCATCAAAACAATAACACGCATGTATGTCTACACATGATCACGCATTTGTTTTAACCTATTAAACATGACAGCCTGAACACATCCATGTAAATACACACAAGATAAGTAACATGTATTATGCAACATGTAATATATCACATGAAAAATATATGACATATAAATTGTAATATAATATATATCATGTGTAATAGTCAGCATTTATTATATAACATGAAATATGTAACATGTATTATGTAGTATGTGATATGCATTATGGAATATATAACATAATATATAACATGTAATATGCAGCACTTAATGGAAATATACAACATGTAATAAATATGCTGATATGTAATGTGTCATATGTATCATGTACTAAACAGCACAAACTATAGCACATGAAATAAGTTACATATAATATGCAACATGTAATATATCACATGAAATATATGACATATAAATTATAATATAATAAATAATAAGTAATTTGCAACATTTATTATATTCCATTAAATATATAACGTAATATGCAGCACTTATTATATTACATGAAATATGTAGCATAAAATATAACATGTAATATCTATAGCATGTAATATATAACATGTACAATCCTGTATTAAATACCCTGTTACCAAACTAGTATGTAGAATGATTGGCAGCTATACCTACAGGACATTATATAAGTGCTGCATTCTGTACTGTACAGACCAGTATTACTCAACACTTCCTATCTGTATATAGAGGGACAAGCCCTTTAAAGACTTTATTTCCAAAATTAGAGAAATGGTGGACATGTCAATGGAAAGGACTGTCAGCTGATTCAGGCCTGTTGGTAGGTATAATTCTATATTTCACCATATTTATCATCTCATCACTTTCTAGACATGCCTGAATCCAAGGGAAATTGTCATTTGCTTTTACCGGTAAAACAGTTGATAAATAAATAACTACATAAAAAAGGACTGTTTTTGCCACAAGAGCTTGCAATCTATCGCTTTCACTCTGCAGACCAAAGTATAGGAGGAGAGATCACAAGAGCTTAAAATCCATAGAGAGTAAGTGTATGACCTGATTACTGTCTGCAGAATGAATTCTTGGCTCCATCATCAAAGACTATTTGTTTTTTGGCAGAGGATGACCGGTTCCTGGAAGCTGCAGTGTGATGTCAGGCTGACTAAGTATGGATTAATGTAATATACCAGAGGATCGTCTGATCGGGGTCTGTATGGAGTGGGGGTCTCTCTGCTAATGAAGGAGGGGACGTAGTAGAGAGAGACAGTCACAGACCAGATCTGGCCGTCGGTCAGAGGATAGTACTGATGGACCAAAAGGACTATTACATGTTAGGTTTGAAAGGATCATTTTCCTTAGGTATTTTTGAGACGTTATACTTTATTCTATGTATAACATATTATCAGGTATCTGGGAGCAGTGAGGGTGGAAATCAGTGCTGAGTGCTCCACTTTTGGAACTTTGCACCAGAATTGCTCTACTTTGTTTCTAGAAGGAAGGAGGCAGTCTTTTTCCAGCAATTTTTTTTATAATGAGCAGGAACAATCAGCAGGAACATTCCACTGGTTTCCATGGTGACGGGAACTTGTGTAAAACTCGGGGGAAATGACTGGAAGCTGGTGTCAGGCAGTGGAGATCTGAAGGAGGGATAGTAATAAAATTCATTTGTGGGGCAAAGCTTGAAAAGTGGAGCAGTCACCATGGAAACCAATGGAATGTTCCTGTTGATATCACCATGGAAACCAATGGAATGTTCCTGCTGATATCACCATGGAAACCAATGTAATGTCCCTGCTGATATCACCATGGAAACTAATGGAATGTCCCTGCTGATATCACCATGGAAACCAATGGAATGTTCCTGCTGATATCACCATGGAAACCAATGGAATGTTCCTGTTGATATCACCATGGGAACCAATGGAACGTTCCTGATGATGACATCACTTTTACAACATAACCTCATAATTGACCTGTATATATAAATGCTAAAGTGCCTGTACAGAAAGAAAATAACTAGACACTAAAAGGCACACAGAGACAAACAACTGATCTATATCATCTGCATATTATGTCATAAGATGATGTCATAGATACAGATAAATAGAGATCAAGATATACATATAGATAGATAGATGATAGATAGATAGATAGATAGATATCAAGATATACATATAGATACATAGATCGATAGATACATAGATAAAGATCAATTCATCTATATACATAGATAGATTAATAAATAGAGCTTAATAGAGATATATGCATATAGAGATGGATAAAGAAATAGTGATATATACAGATAGCTAGACAAATAGTTTATACATACATACAAAGATACAAAATGTGTAGGTAAATATATATATAGATAAATATGTAGATGAATAGATAGATATAAAGAGACAGACAGATAGATAGATTATATTGATTAGATAGATTATATTGATTATATTGATTGTATTGATTATATTGATTAGATATATTATATTGATTATACTGATTATATTTCTCTCGTATTATTTGTTACTGCAGTTGTGGGTATAATATTCCTAGAAAGAACAGACACTTAAAGGCACTCCATCACATAGAATAAAAACTGATCTATATAATGTGTATATTATGACACAAGATGAAGTCTTAGATAGAGATTAATAGATAGATCCAGAGATAAATATGTAGATAGATAGATAGATAGATAGATAGATAGATAGATAGATAGATAGAGCTATAGATAGATAGATAGATAGATAGATAGATAGATAGATAGATAGAGCTATAGATAGATAGATAGATAGATAGATAGAGATAGATAGATAGATAGATAGATAGATAGATAGATACAGACTGATAGACAGATTATATTGATTGTATTGATTAGATAGATTATATTGATTAGATAGATTATATTGATTATATTGATTAGGTAGATTATATTGATTATACTTATTATATTTCTCTTTTATTATTTGTTACTGCAGTTGTGGGTATAATATTCCTAGAAAGTGATATTAACCATTCAATCGCCATTTTACTTCACATCACATTTTTTATCGTTGAAATGAATCACTGCACTGCTATTACTCCAATAAATACCTGTCACCAGTGACATTACGTGATCCAAGAAACAATGAACAATAAGGTACATTAATTATCTGTATATGGATAGCCCCGGAATCTATATATTATCTGTATATAGATAGCCCTGGAATCTATATATTATCTGTATATAGATAGCCCTGGAATCTATATATTATCTGTATATAGATAGCCCTGGAATCTATATATTATCTGTATATAGATAGCCCTGGAATCTATATATTATCTGTATATAGATAGCCCCGGAATCTATATATTATCTGTATATAGATAGCCCCGGAATCTATATATTATCTGTATATAGATAGCCCTGGATGGTGCACACAGATGTGACCTTTCTGTTATTGGGATATATACTGCAGTAAACCCAACAAGTGGTGGTGGAACCATATTAGCAAATGAAGAGGCTGCTTGGGCCTAGTTGGGATACTAAGAACATTTAAGCTTTTCGTAGGTCATCTTACCTTAAATTTTACCGCCAGCAGCTCTGTAGCTTTTTGCTCCTTGGACAGGTCCTCCATCATCTTCTCCTTCTCCTCGATGAGCTTCAACTTCTCGTCAGCCAACAAACTATGGTCATCTTGAATGGCCGCCTTCTCCTGTTCCAGCCTTTCGGCCTGTTCTTTCAGGTAGCACCCAACATTTTTTTCGATTAAGTTCTCGTCATTGTCTTCTTCTGCCTCTGTGTCTATGGCACTGTCTCCACTGACTGATTTTTTCCTGCGGCTGTTTCTTCTTCTTTTCTTGCTCAGCATCCCTCTTTTTTCAAGCTGGGCCTTCAGCCTGGCGATTTCTTCCTGAAATTCCCGCAATAAGGTATCCTTGGGGTCCTCATTGATTCTCGGCTTATTCTTAATGTTCTTAGCTCTGTTGGCGAACCTGAGAGTAGACAAAGTCTCGTCATAGTGATGGGAGGCAGGGCCCAAAGTGGCAACCATGATGGTCTTGGCATTACCGCCCAAAGAGTCCTGGAGTAAGCGGGTGAGTTTAGAGTCTCGGTAAGGAATGTGGGTGCTCCTGCCATCTACCAGAGAGGATATGACGTTTCCCAGTGCGGACAGCGAGAGGTTGATTTTGGAGGCTTCCTTTGGCCTTTCACCATTCACTCCTGTCTTGCTTTGACGCTCACTGCCGGCCAAGTCCACCAGGTTGAGCTTTCCCACTCGGATATGTTCTTCGCCATCTACACCCAACTCGCTGCACTCTATAGTGATAACAAAGATGGTGTGGGACCTAGAGCTATGCTCATTCATGTTGGTGCAGGCCACGGACCGAGACTGGTTACCCAAATTCATCACGTGCTCAATCTCCTTCACATTCTTGGTCACAAACGATGAGAGGTCTTTGATGTAAACCCCAGTTTCGGGATTTTCCTTGAGTTCCAGCTTCTTGTTCTGATCCTTACACAGAAGATCCCTGATCTCTTCTTGGTAGATCTCAAGGTAGGAGGCCCTCACCAAGTACTGCTGGTTTTGGGACCGAGAGATATGGGTGAAGATATGATCGAAGGAGTTAGGGATGACACCCCTTTTCTCTTGCTCGGCCCATGCCCCTTGCATTGTGTACGTCTTTCCTGTGCCTGTCTGCCCGTAAGCAAACAAGGTGCCGTTGAACCCTTGCAAGACAGAGTCTATAAGCGGCCTGACCGTCTCGTCGTACAAGTCCGCCTGCTTGGAGTTGGCGTCGTACACGGCATCAAATGTGAATGTCTTTGGCAGTTCCACTGGATTTGCCCGGGGGTGCCGGATGGTCACTTGCCCCAGCTTTATGTCCATGGCGACAATGCTGTCGTACCCAGCTGCCTCCTCTTTCCGGTTCATGGGTCGGCATCTTACCACCACCTTCAGGGCCTCGCTGCTCTTTGGTTTACTGCCCATGGTGCACCCCTCCCTTCTTGTGTGTGATGATCTTGTATATTCCGGTAGCTCCCCTCGGAACGCACACCGACGCAGGATAAATATCTCAGATGGTCGTATTCATCTGAGGGTAGAGGGTGAAAAACAAAATCCTGGTGGATTCCTCCTCACCTCGTCGTGGCCAAAGAGAGAGATTCAATGGGCATAATCCCCTGGCAGCAGATCCTCAGATATTGCTGAATATTCCACGGCAAATCCTTCAGGGGGAACATAACAAGCAGATCTCTGGCCAACGTGACTGAAGCCACACAATAAAAACAATAAAGGGAGAATATGATGGATACAATGTTACAAGAAATGCATCAGTGGATGGGTGTCATTTGCAGATTTGGGAGATAATCCCCCCCGGCGAGCTGCATGGAAACGCCTAGTCTGTTGTCAGCCGTAGATGCTCATTCATTGCAGTGCGAGAATGACAGGGAAAAGCAGGGACATGGGGCGGGATCAGGGAATGATGCTGCTGCTGCTGTTTTCCTCTGGTGGAGGGAGGGGGGGGGGGAGGCAGGGGAGATGCCTACACTTTACTGATTTGCTGGAAGGGAGACAGGCAGACAGTACAGTAACACAGAGAGCAGCTTTCCATGTCATATCACACCCCACCCACCAGGAGGCTGACCCCATGGGATATGTGCTGTGATCCTGCCAAGGAATTCTGGGCTCTGTAGTTTTACATACAGGAGACAATAACAGAGAATATCAGCTACAGATCCACATTACACAGAGACAGAGAAACACAGGTCATCTCCTGCTCACCCGGGTTCACACTCCCATCATGCCAGCTGCATGTTGTTGGCTGGGCATGATGAGTGTGGTAGTCTGAGGAAGCTGCAGTGAACAGATGTTTACTATTCCTGGCTTGTAAAAAAATAAATACAATCAATCCACACCTCAAAGTTTTTTGTTGTTGGCTGAGCATGATGGGCTTCAAACAATGTATTAACATCTTTCTTGGGATGCTGTTCTATGCATCCACCACACTTTTGGTTTCCTCCATATTTATTTATTGCCAACATGTTCTGTAGTGCGCTGTACAGACAACACAGGTGTCATAATCTTTCAGGCATCAATACAAATAAGCAAGGTGGTAACCTTAACCGTGAGTACTAAGCTGTGATAAGTGTCTGCCATGGAGGTAAGCGGGAGAAAAAGCAGCGTTTACACTAAAACTCAAGCAAAAAATGAATTTCTGCATAACATCAAATGCTTTAATAAAAGAATAGAAATAAAACACCTTACTGAGCCATTTTTGCTCTGTATAGCTCTATCAGAGGCGGACATGTTGCTTAGAATCTTTGCTCTGTATAGCTCTATCAGAGGCGGACATGTTGCTTAGAATCTTTGCTCTGTATAGCTCTATCAGAGGCGGACATGTTGCTTAGAATCTTTGCTCTGTATAGCTCAATAAGAGGCGGACATGTTGTTTAGAATCTTTGCTCTGTACAGCTCTATCAGAGGCGGACATGTTGCTTAGAATCTTTGCTCTGTATAGCTCTATCAGAGGCGGACATGTTGTTTAGAATCTTTGCTCTGTATAGCTCTATCAGGGGCGGACATGTTGTTTAGAATCTTTGCTCTGTATAGCTCTATCAGAGGCGGACATGTTGCTTAGAATCTTTGCTCTGTATAGCTCTATCAGAGGCGGACATGTTGTTTAGAATCTTTGCTCTGTACAGCTCTATCAGGGGCGGACATGTTGTTTAGAATCTTTGCTCTGTATAGCTCTATCAGGGGCGGACATGTTGTTTAGAATCTTTGCTCTGTATAGCTCTATCAGGGGCGGACATGTTGTTTGGAATCTTTGCTCTTTATAGCTCTATCAGGGGGCGGACATGTTGTTTAGAATCACCTAAACACTGCTTATACTGTGACTGTATCACTTAAACACTGCTTATACTGTGACTGTATCACTTAAACGCTGCTTATACTGTGACTGTATCAGCTAAACACTGCTTATACTGTGACTGTATCACCCAAACACTGCTTATACTGTGACTGTATCACCTAAACACTGCGTATACTGTGACTGTATCACCCAAACACTGCTCACACTGTGACTGTATCACCTAAACACTGCTTATACTGTGACTGTATCACCTAAACACTGCTTATACTGTGTCTGTATCGCCCAAACACTGCTTATACTGTGACTGTATCGCCCAAACACTGCTTATAATGTGACTGTATCTGCTAAACACTGCTCACACTGTGACTGGATCACCTAAACACAGCTTACACTGTGACTGTATCACCTAAACACTGCTTATACTGTGACTGTATCACCCAAACACTGCTTATACTGTGACTGTGTCACCTAAACACTGCTTATACTGTGACTGTATCACCTAAACACTGCTTATACTGTGACTGTATCACCCAAACATTACTTATACTGTGACTGTCACCTAAACACTGCTTATACTGTGACTGTATAACCCAAACACTGCTTATACTGTTACTGTATCACCCAAACACTGCTTATACTGTGACTGTATCACCCAAACACTGCTTATACTGTGACTGTGTCACCTAAACACAGCTTACACTGTGACTCTATCACCTAAACACTGCTTATACTGTGACTGTATCACCCAAACACTGCTTATACTGTGACTGTAACACCTAAACACTTCTTATACTGTGACTGTGTCACCTAAACACTGCTTATACTGTGACTGTATCACCCAAACACTGCTTATACTGTGACTGTGTCACCTAAACACTGCTTATACTGTGACTGTATCACCTAAACACTGCTTATACTGTGTCTGTATCGCCCAAACACTGCTTATACTGTGACTGTATCGCCCAAACACTGCTTATAATGTGACTGTATCTGCTAAACACTGCTCACACTGTGACTGGATCACCTAAACACAGCTTACACTGTGACTGTATCACCTAAACACTGCTTATACTGTGACTGTATCACCCAAACACTGCTTATACTGTGACTGTATCACCCAAACACTGCTTATACTGTGACTGTGTCACCTAAACACTGCTTATACTGTGACTGTATCACCTTACACTGCTTATACTGTGACTGTATCACCTAAACACTGCTTATACTGTGACTGTGTCACCTAAACACTGCTTATACTGTGACTGTATCACCTAAACACTGCTTATACTGTGTCTGTATCGCCCAAACACTGCTTATACTGTGGCTGTATCGCCCAAACACTGCTTATACTGTGGCTGTATCGCCCAAACACTGCTTATAATGTGACTGTATCTGCTAAACACTGCTCACACTGTGACTGGATCACCTAAACACAGCTTACATTGTGACTGTATCACCTAAACACTGCTTATACTGTGACTGTATCACCCAAACACTGCTTATACTGTGACTGTGTCACCTAAACACTGCTTATACTGTGACTGTATCACCTAAACACTGCTTATACTGTGACTGTATCACCTAAACACGGCTTATACTGTGACTGTATCACCCAAACATTACTTATACTGTGACTGTCACCTAAACACTGCTTATACTGTGACTGTATAACCCAAACACTGCTTATACTGTGACTGTATCACCCAAACACTGCTTATACTGTGACTGTATCACCCAAACACTGCTTATACTGTGACTGTGTCACCTAAACACAGCTTACACTGTGACTCTATCACCTAAACACTGCTTATACTGTGACTGTATCACCCAAACACTGCTTATACTGTGACTGTAACACCTAAACACTTCTTATACTGTGACTGTGTCACCTAAACACTGCTTATACTGTGACTGTATCACCCAAACACTGCTTATACTGTGACTGTGTCACCTAAACACTGCTTATACTGTGACTGTATCACCTAAACACTGCTTATACTGTGTCTGTATCGCCCAAACACTGCTTATACTGTGACTGTATCGCCCAAACACTGCTTATAATGTGACTGTATCTGCTAAACACTGCTCACACTGTGACTGGATCACCTAAACACAGCTTACATTGTGACTGTATCACCTAAACACTGCTTATACTGTGACTGTATCACCCAAACACTGCTTATACTGTGACTGTATCACCCAAACACTGCTTATACTGTGACTGTGTCACCTAAACACTGCTTATACTGTGATTGTATCACCTAACACTGCTTATACTGTGACTGTATCACCTAAACACTGCTTATACTGTGACTGTATCACCTAAACACTGCTTATACTGTGAATGTATCACCCAAACACTGCTTATACTGTGACTGTATCACCTAAACACTGCTTATACTGTGAATGTATCACCCACACACTGCTTATACTGTGACTGTATCACCCAAACACTGCTTATACTGTGACTGTGTCACCTAAACACAGCTTACACTGTGACTCTATCACCTAAACACTGCTTATACTGTGACTGTATCACCCAAACACTGCTTATACTGTGACTGTATCACCCAAACACTGCTTATACTGTGACTGTAACACCTAAACCCTGCTTATACTGTGATTGTATCACCCAAACACTGCTTATACTGTGACTGTATCACCCAACCACTGCTTATACTGTGACTGTGTCACCCAAACACTGCTTATACTGTGACTGTATCACCTAAACACTGCTTATACTGTGACTGTATCACCTAAACACTGCTTATACTGTGACTGTATCACCTATACACTGCTTATACTGTGACTGTATCACCCAAACACTGCTTATACTGTGACTGTATCACCCAAACACTGCTTATACTGTGACTGTGTCACCTAAACACAGCTTACACTGTGACTCTATCACCTAAACACTGCTTATACTGTGACTGTATCACCCAAACACTGCTTATACTGTGACTGTAACACCTAAACACTTCTTATACTGTGACTGTGTCACCTAAACACTGCTTATACTGTGACTGTATCACCCAAACACTGCTTATACTGTGACTGTGTCACCTAAACACTGCTTATACTGTGACTGTATCACCTAAACACTGCTTATACTGTGTCTGTATCGCCCAAACACTGCTTATACTGTGACTGTATCGCCCAAACACTGCTTATAATGTGACTGTATCTGCTAAACACTGCTCACACTGTGACTGGATCACCTAAACACAGCTTACACTGTGACTGTATCACCTAAACACTGCTTATACTGTGACTGTATCACCCAAACACTGCTTATACTGTGACTGTATCACCCAAACACTGCTTATACTGTGACTGTGTCACCTAAACACTGCTTATACTGTGACTGTATCACCTAACACTGCTTATACTGTGACTGTATCACCTAAACACTGCTTATACTGTGACTGTATCACCTAAACACTGCTTATACTGTGAATGTATCACCCAAACACTGCTTATACTGTGACTGTATCACCTAAACACTGCTTATACTGTGAATGTATCACCCACACACTGCTTATACTGTGACTGTATCACCCAAACACTGCTTATACTGTGACTGTGTCACCTAAACACAGCTTACACTGTGACTCTATCACCTAAACACTGCTTATACTGTGACTGTATCACCCAAACACTGCTTATACTGTGACTGTATCACCCAAACACTGCTTATACTGTGACTGTAACACCTAAACCCTGCTTATACTGTGATTGTATCACCCAAACACTGCTTATACTGTGACTGTATCACCCAACCACTGCTTATACTGTGACTGTGTCACCCAAACACTGCTTATACTGTGACTGTATCACCTAAACACTGCTTATACTGTGACTGTATCACCTAAACACTGCTTATACTGTGACTGTATCACCTATACACTGCTTATACTGTGACTGTATCACCCAAACACTGCTTATTCTGTGACTGTCACCCAAACACTGCTTATACTGTGACTGTATCACCCAAACACTGCTTATACTGTGACTGTATCATCTAAACACTGCTTATACTGTGACTGTATCACCCAAACACTGCTTATACTGTGACTGTATCACCTAAACACTGCTTATACTGTGACTGTATCACCCAAACACTGCTTATACTGTGACTGTATCACCTAAACACTGCTTACACTGTGACTGTATCACCCAAACACTGCTTATACTGTGACTGTATCACCCAAACACTGCTTATACTGTGACTATCACCCAAACACTGCTTATACTGTGACTGTATCACCTAAACACTGCTTATACTGTGACTGTATCACCTAAACACTGCTTATACTGTGACTGTACCACCCAAACACTGCTTATACTGTGACTGTATCACCCAAACACTGCTTATACTGTGACTGTATCACCTAAACACTGCTTATACTGTGACTGTATCACCTAACACTGCTTATACTGTGACTATCACCCAAACACTGCTTATACTGTGACTGTATCACCTAAACACTGCTTATACTGTGACTGTATCACCTAAACACTGCTTATACTGTGACTGTACCACCCAAACACTGCTTATACTGTGACTGTATCACCTAAACACTGCTTATACTGTGACTGTATCACCCAAACACTGCTTATACTGTGACTGTATCACCTAAACACTGCTTACACTGTGACTGTATCACCCAAACACTGCTTATACTGTGACTGTATCACCTAAACACTGCTTACACTGTGACTGTATCACCCAAACACTGCTTATACTGTGACTATCACCCAAACACTGCTTATACTGTGACTGTATCACCTAAACACTGCTTATACTGTGACTGTATCACCTAAACACTGCTTATACTGTGACTGTACCACCTAAACACTGCTTATACTGTGACTGTATCACCTAAACACTGCTTATACTGTGTCTGTATCGCCCAAACACTGCTTATACTGTGACTGTATCGCCCAAACACTGCTTATAATGTGACTGTATCTGCTAAACACTGCTCACACTGTGACTGGATCACCTAAACACAGCTTACATTGTGACTGTATCACCTAAACACTGCTTATACTGTGACTGTATCACCCAAACACTGCTTATACTGTGACTGTGTCACCTAAACACTGCTTATACTGTGACTGTATCACCTAAACACTGCTTATACTGTGACTGTATCACCTAAACACTGCTTATACTGTGACTGTATCACCCAAACATTACTTATACTGTGACTGTCACCTAAACACTGCTTATACTGTGACTGTATAACCCAAACACTGCTTATACTGTGACTGTATCACCCAAACACTGCTTAAACTGTGACTGTATCACCCAAACACTGCTTATACTGTGACTGTGTCACCTAAACACAGCTTACACTGTGACTCTATCACCTAAACACTGCTTATACTGTGACTGTATCACCCAAACACTGCTTATACTGTGACTGTAACACCTAAACACTTCTTATACTGTGACTGTGTCACCTAAACACTGCTTATACTGTGACTGTAACACCTAAACACTTCTTATACTGTGACTGTGTCACCTAAACACTGCTTATACTGTGACTGTATCACCCAAACACTGCTTATACTGTGACTGTATCACCTAAACACTGCTTATACTGTGACTGTATCACCTAACACTGCTTATACTGTGACTATCACCCAAACACTGCTTATACTGTGACTGTATCACCTAAACACTGCTTATACTGTGACTGTACCACCCAAACACTGCTTATACTGTGACTGTATCACCTAAACACTGCTTATACTGTGACTGTATCACCCAAACACTGCTTATACTGTGACTGTATCACCTAAACACTGCTTACACTGTGACTGTATCACCCAAACACTGCTTATACTGTGACTGTATCACCTAAACACTGCTTACACTGTGACTGTATCACCCAAACACTGCTTATACTGTGACTATCACCCAAACACTGCTTATACTGTGACTGTATCACCTAAACACTGCTTATACTGTGACTGTATCACCTAAACACTGCTTATACTGTGACTGTACCACCTAAACACTGCTTATACTGTGACTGTATCACCTAAACACTGCTTATACTGTGTCTGTATCGCCCAAACACTGCTTATACTGTGACTGTATCGCCCAAACACTGCTTATAATGTGACTGTATCTGCTAAACACTGCTCACACTGTGTCTGGATCACCTAAACACAGCTTACATTGTGACTGTATCACCTAAACACTGCTTATACTGTGACTGTATCACCCAAACACTGCTTATACTGTGACTGTGTCACCTAAACACTGCTTATACTGTGACTGTATCACCTAAACACTGCTTATACTGTGACTGTATCACCTAAACACTGCTTATACTGTGACTGTACCACCCAAACACTGCTTATACTGTGACTGTATCACCTAAACACTGCTTATACTGTGACTGTATCACCCAAACACTGCTTATACTGTGACTGTATCACCTAAACACTGCTTACACTGTGACTGTATCACCCAAACACTGCTTATACTGTGACTGTATCACCTAAACACTGCTTACACTGTGACTGTATCACCCAAACACTGCTTATACTGTGACTATCACCCAAACACTGCTTATACTGTGACTGTATCACCTAAACACTACTTATACTGTGACTGTATCACCTAAACACTGCTTATACTGTGACTGTACCACCTAAACACTGCTTATACTGTGACTGTATCACCTAAACACTGCTTATACTGTGTCTGTATCGCCCAAACACTGCTTATACTGTGACTGTATCGCCCAAACACTGCTTATAATGTGACTGTATCTGCTAAACACTGCTCACACTGTGACTGGATCACCTAAACACAGCTTACATTGTGACTGTATCACCTAAACACTGCTTATACTGTGACTGTATCACCCAAACACTGCTTATACTGTGACTGTGTCACCTAAACACTGCTTATACTGTGACTGTATCACCTAAACACTGCTTATACTGTGACTGTATCACCTAAACACTGCTTATACTGTGACTGTATCACCCAAACATTACTTATACTGTGACTGTCACCTAAACACTGCTTATACTGTGACTGTATAACCCAAACACTGCTTATACTGTGACTGTATCACCCAAACACTGCTTAAACTGTGACTGTATCACCCAAACACTGCTTATACTGTGACTGTGTCACCTAAACACAGCTTACACTGTGACTCTATCACCTAAACACTGCTTATACTGTGACTGTATCACCCAAACACTGCTTATACTGTGACTGTAACACCTAAACACTTCTTATACTGTGACTGTGTCACCTAAACACTGCTTATACTGTGACTGTAACACCTAAACACTTCTTATACTGTGACTGTGTCACCTAAACACTGCTTATACTGTGACTGTATCACCCAAACACTGCTTATACTGTGACTGTGTCACCTAAACACTGCTTATACTGTGACTGTATCACCTAAACACTGCTTATACTGTGTCTGTATCGCCCAAACACTGCTTATACTGTGAC
Source organism: Pelodytes ibericus (assembly GCA_036172795.1). Lineage (NCBI taxonomy): Eukaryota > Metazoa > Chordata > Amphibia > Anura > Pelodytidae > Pelodytes > Pelodytes ibericus. The sequence continues at coordinate 215,694,097 of CM069861.1, read as the reverse complement.
TGTATCGCCAAAACACTGCTTATAATGTGACTGTATCTGCTAAACACTGCTCACACTGTGACTGGATCACCTAAACACAGCTTACACTGTGACTGTATCACCTAAACACTGCTTATAATGTGACTGTATCACCCAAACACTGCTTATACTGTGACTGTATCACCCAAACACTGCTTATACTGTGACTGTGTCACCTAAACACTGCTTATACTGTGACTGTATCACCTAACACTGCTTATACTGTGACTGTATCACCTAAACACTGCTTATACTGTGACTGTATCACCTAAACACTGCTTATACTGTGACTGTATCACCCAAACACTGCTTATACTGTGACTGTATCACCTAAACACTGCTTATACTGTGAATGTATCACCCACACACTACTTATACTGTGACTGTATCACCCAAACACTGCTTATACTGTGACTGTGTCACCTAAACACAGCTTACACTGTGACTGTATCACCCAACCACTGCTTATACTGTGACTGTGTCACCCAAACACTGCTTATACTGTGACTGTATCACCTAAACACTGCTTATACTGTGACTGTATAACCCAAACACTGCTTATACTGTGACTGTATCACCCAAACACTGCTTATACTGTGACTGTGTCACCTAAACACAGCTTACACTGTGACTCTATCACCTAAACACTGCTTATACTGTGACTGTATCACCCAAACACTGCTAATACTGTGACTGTAACGCCTAAACACTTCTTATACTGTGACTGTGTCACCTAAACACTGCTTATACTGTGACTGTAACACCTAAACACTTCTTATACTGTGACTGTGTCACCTAAACACTGCTTATACTGTGACTGTATCACCCAAACACTGCTTATACTGTGACTGTGTCACCTAAACACTGCTTATACTGTGACTTTATCACCTAAACACTGCTTATACTGTGTCTGTATCGCCCAAACACTGCTTATACTGTGACTGTATCGCCCAAACACTGCTTATAATGTGACTGTATCTGCTAAACACTGCTCACACTGTGACTGGATCACCTAAACACAGCTTACACTGTGACTGTATCACCTAAACACTGCTTATACTGTGACTGTATCACCCAAACACTGCTTATACTGTGACTGTATCACCCAAACACTGCTTATACTGTGACTGTGTCACCTAAACACTGCTTATACTGTGACTGTATCACCTAACACTGCTTATACTGTGACTGTATCACCTAAACACTGCTTATACTGTGACTGTATCACCTAAACACTGCTTATACTGTGACTGTATCACCCAAACACTGCTTATACTGTGACTGTATCACCTAAACACTGCTTATACTGTGAATGTATCACCCACACACTACTTATACTGTGACTGTATCACCCAAACACTGCTTATACTGTGACTGTGTCACCTAAACACAGCTTACACTGTGACTGTGTCACCTAAACACAGCTTACACTGTGACTGTATCACCCAACCACTGCTTATACTGTGACTGTATCACCTAACACTGCTTATACTGTGACTGTATCACCTAAACACTGCTTATACTGTGTCTGTATCGCCCAAACACTGCTTATACTGTGACTGTATTCCCACTCCAAATTAATTCCCTTTGGTTGTCGTGTTTGGAGTTTAAAAATCCAAAACATCTCTCTTTTATTGAGGGTGTTTTGTTTGTTCCCTCCTCTAATGGGATTGTTTATTTTCTCAATACCCTGGAAAGAGAAATTGACTTTGTTTCCACCACTACATTGTTGAAAATGTTTGTTAACTGTTGATTTAGGATTATTGGTGGCAATGTCATTGAGATGTTCCCTCACTCTCTCCTTGAGCGGCCTGATGGTACGTCCCACATACTGCAATTTACATTTCTGGCATGTAATCAGGTAGATGACAAATGACGTGTTACAATTGATATATTGTTTCATTTGAAAGGTATCCCCTGTTACTGTAGAGATATAGGAGTTTTCCATCTAAACAAGGTAACCTGGAAACCCAATTACTCCTGGATCACCATAGATGTTGCCTCATTATATTCCAGCATCCCTCACCAGGCAGGCCTAGAGGCCATACGTTTTTTCTTACATAATTTTTCTGATTATTCTCCAGATCTAAAAACCTTTCTGGTGGAATGTATTGAGTTCCTTCTCTGCCACAACTATTTTACTTTTGATAGACAATACTACCTCCAGAGACGTGGCACCGCCATGGGTGCTAAATTTGCGCCCTCATATGCAAATCTATTCATGGGCAAATGGGAATGGAGCCACATCTTTGGAGATAGCAATCCCTTTAGAAATTTTATACAGTGGTATGGCAGATATATCGATGACCTGATTATCATTTGGTCAGGGACTTTTGAGCAATTTCAGGAATTTCTTAAATACATCAATAACAATAATCTCAATCTTACTTTCACAGCTGAATACCAACATACCCAAATTAATTTTCTTGATGTTACTCTGGTGGGCAACACTGATGAGGGTAGTATAACAACAGACACCTTTAGAAAACCTACAGCAGGTAACACTTTACTGTTTGGGGGCAGTTGCCACCCTGACCACACCTTCCAGGGTATTTCAATAGGAGAGTTCACAAGACTACGTAGAAATTGTTCATTAGACAGCAACTTTGAATCCCAGTCTCTAGCCCTAAAAAATCGTCTCAAACAGAGGAATTATTCCTCCCAACACATAGAAAAGGGCTATCAACTGGCAAAAAGGAGAACCCGGGAGGATCTCCTTATAGACAAAAAACACTCCGTTGGTAATATGAGAAATAAGTTCCCTTCCAGTGAGAAACCCATCTTTAGCACCAAATACAGTCAGCAATATAAACAAGTGAGTAACATCATCAAAAAACACCTTTCAGTACTGAAGTTAGATCCTCATTACAACACAATTCTAGAGCAAGGGACCCAATTTTCAGCCCGCAAAACCAAGACCTTAAGATCCTGGCTATCACCCAGCCACTTTCAAGACAGAAATAGTAAACAACAAATAAATAGCAATTGGCTTCGGTGCACTGGTATGTTTAGGTGCGGTGGTAGATGTCTTAGTTGTCACTATGTCCACCAAACAAACTCCTATATCTCTACAGTAACAGGGGATACCTTTCAAATGAAACAATATATCAATTGTAACACGTCATTTGTCATCTACCTGATTACATGCCAGAAATGTAAATTGCAGTATGTGGGACGTACCATCAGGCCGCTCAAGGAGAGAGTGAGGGAACATCTCAATGACATTGCCACCAATAATCCTAAATCAACAGTTAACAAACATTTTCAACAATGTAGTGGTGGAAACAAAGTCAATTTCTCTTTCCAGGGTATTGAGAAAATAAACAATCCCATTAGAGGAGGGAACAAACAAAACACCCTCAATAAAAGAGAGATGTTTTGGATTTTTAAACTCCAAACACGACAACCAAAGGGAATTAATTTGGAGTGGGATCTCAACCACATTTTCAGACATTAAAGTATCTTTATCTGAGTGGTATTAGACTTTTGGAAATATCCCATTTATTCCAAATATTGTTATCCATTTTAAACTCCTTTTCTTCTGTCTTTGTTTTGTTCCCTCGCTCTCTCCTGGCGGATCTAGCTGTGTCACCTTAATTCCCTTTAATGTTGCCATTTTTTCTAAAAACAGCTAGTTTCTTCTTTTCTGCCACATACCAATATTTTTGTACTGTATTCTGTTAATTTCCTCTGCTGCCTCTTGCCTTTAAAGCATTATACACTTTTGTATACACTTTTATACTGTGACTGTATCACCTAAACACTGCTTATACTGTGACTGTATCACCTAAACACTGCTTATACTGTGACTGTATCACCCAAACACTGCTTATACTGTGACTGTATCACCTAAACACTGCTTATACTGTGACTGTATCACCCAAACACTGCTTATACTGTGACTGTATCACCCAAACACAGCTTACACTGTGACTGTATCACCCAAACACTGCTTATACTGTTACTGTATCACCCAAACACTGCTTATACTGTGACTGTATCACCTAAACACTGCTTATACTGTTACTGTATCACCCAAACACTGCTTATACTGTGACTGTATCACCCAAACACTGCTTATACTGTGACTGTATCACCCAAACACTGCTTATACTGTGACTGTATCACCTAAACACTGCTTATACTGTGAATGTATCACCCACACACTACTTATACTGTGGCTGTATCACCCAAACACTGCTTATACTGTGACTGTATCACCTAAACACTGCTTATACTGTGACTGTATCACCCAAACACTGCTTATACTGTGACTGTGTCACCTAAACACAGCTTACACTGTGACTGTATCACCTAAACACTGCTTATACTGTGACTGTATCACCCAAACACTGCTTATACTGTCACTGTATCACCTAAACACTGCTTATACTGTGACTGTATCACCCAAACACTGCTTATACTGTGACTGTATCACCTAAACACTGCTTATACTGTGACTGTATCACCCAAACACTGCTTATACTGTGACTGTATCACCCAAACACAGCTTACACTGTGACTGTATCACCCAAACACTGCTTATACTGTTACTGTATCACCCAAACACTGCTTATACTGTGACTGTATCACCTAAACACTGCTTATACTGTTACTGTATCACCCAAACACTGCTTATACTGTGACTGTATCACCCAAACACTGCTTATACTGTGACTGTATCACCCAAACACTGCTTATACTGTGACTGTATCACCTAAACACTGCTTATACTGTGAATGTATCACCCACACACTACTTATACTGTGGCTGTATCACCCAAACACTGCTTATACTGTGACTGTATCACCTAAACACTGCTTATACTGTGACTGTATCACCCAAACACTGCTTATACTGTGACTGTGTCACCTAAACACAGCTTACACTGTGACTGTATCACCTAAACACTGCTTATACTGTGACTGTATCACCCAAACACTGCTTATACTGTCACTGTATCACCTAAACACTGCTTATACTGTGACTGTATCACCCAAACACTGCTTATACTGTGACTGTATCACCTAAACACTGCTTATACTGTTACTGTATCACCCAAACACTGCTTATACTGTGACTGTATCACCTAAACACTGCTTATACTGTTACTGTATCACCCAAACACTGCTTATACTGTGACTGTATCACCCAAACACTGCTTATACTGTGACTGTATCACCCAAACACTGCTTATACTGTGACTGTATCACCTAAACACTGCTTATACTGTGAATGTATCACCCACACACTACTTATACTGTGGCTGTATCACCCAAACACTGCTTATACTGTGACTGTATCACCTAAACACTGCTTATACTGTGACTGTATCACCCAAACACTGCTTATACTGTGACTGTGTCACCTAAACACAGCTTACACTGTGACTGTATCACCTAAACACTGCTTATACTGTGACTGTATCACCCAAACACTGCTTATACTGTCACTGTATCACCTAAACACTGCTTATACTGTGACTGTATCACCCAAACACTGCTTATACTGTGACTGTATCACCTAAACACTGCTTATACTGTGACTGTATCACCCAAACACTGCTTATACTGTGACTGTATCACCTAAACACTGCTTATACTGTGAATGTATCACCCACACACTACTTATACTGTGGCTGTATCACCCAAACACTGCTTATACTGTGACTGTATCACCTAAACACTGCTTATACTGTGACTGTATCACCCAAACACTGCTTATACTGTGACTGTATCACCTAAACACTGCTTATACTGTGACTGTGTCACCCAAACACTGCTTATACTGTGACTGTGTCACCTAAACACAGCTTACACTGTGACTGTATCACCCAACCACTGCTTATACTGTGACTGTGTCACCCAAACACTGCTTATACTGTGACTGTATCACCTAAACACTGCTTATACTGTGACTGTATCACCTAAACACTGCTTATACTGTGACTGTATCACCTATACACTGCTTATACTGTGACTGTATCACCCAAACACTGCTTATACTGTGACTGTCACCCAAACACTGCTTATACTGTGACTGTATCACCCAAACACTGCTTATACTGTGACTGTATCACCTAAACACTGCTTATACTGTGACTGTATCACCCAAACACTGCTTATACTGTGACTGTATCACCTAAACACTGCTTATACTGTGACTGTATCACCCAAACACTGCTTATACTGTGACTGTATCACCTAAACACTGCTTACACTGTGACTGTATCACCCAAACACTGCTTATACTGTGACTGTATCACCTAAACACTGCTTACACTGTGACTGTATCACCCAAACACTGCTTATACTGTGACTATCACCCAAACACTGCTTATACTGTGACTGTATCACCTAAACACTGCTTATACTGTGACTGTATCATCTAAACACTGCTTATACTGTGACTGTATCACCCAAACACTGCTTATGCTGTGACTGTATCACCCAAACACTGCTTATACTGTGACTGTATCACCTAAACACTGCTTATACTGTGACTGTATCACCTAAACACTGCTTATACTGTGACTGTATCACCTAAACACTGCTTATACTGTGACTGTACCACCCAAACACTGCTTATACTGTGACTGTATCACCCAAACACTGCTTATACTGTGACTGTAACACCTAAACACTGCTTATACTGTGACTGTACCACCCAAACACTGCTTATACTGTGACTGTATCACCTAAACACTGCTTATACTGTGACTGTATCACCTAAACACTGCTTATACTGTGACTGTATCACCTAAACACTGCTTATACTGTGACTGTACCACCCAAACACTGCTTATACTGTGACTGTATCACCCAAACACTGCTTATACTGTGACTGTATCACCTAAACACTGCTAATACGGTGACTGTATCACCTAAACACTGCTTATACTGTGACTGTACCACCCAAACACTGCTTATACTGTGACTGTATCACCCAAACACTGCTTATACTGTGACTGTATCACCTAAACACTGCTTATACTGTGACTGTATCACCTAAACACTGCTTATACTGTGACTCTGTCACCTAAACACCAGTAGATTGCAAGCTCTTATCTCTAGTAAATCACTTCACATAGTCTGAGTGCTACTGAAGGAGCCACTTAGTTGTAGGAAACACAGCTCTGTCTGTTCTGAGAGCCCGCCATTAAACATGTCAGGGAATCCTGAACAGAGAATTGTCTCCTTATCTGGTGAAGGTCGTACGAAGGTTACATCTTCCACTGAGCTGTAGAGAAGCTGCCCAGTGACTACACCCTGAGTGACTGCTAGTGTTGCCACCCAGCGGGTATATTACCGGCAGTCCAATGTTAAGTCTATGGAAGCAACAACAAGGCCGTTATCTTTTATTAAGTTGCAACCCTAGGGTCTACTGTTGCTAACTATGCACATCACACTCAGACAGCTAAGTGATCATTATAAGTATTATTATAGTAATATTTTATTATTAATATTCTTGTTGTGTGTATATATATATATATGTATGTGTGTGTTTACTATAAGTATTATAGTAATATTTTATTATTAATATTCTTGTTGTGTATATATATATATATGTATGTGTGTGTTTACTATAAGTATTATAGTAATATTTTATTATTAATATTCTTGTTGTGTATATATATATGTATGTATGTGTGTGTTTATTATAAGTAATATTATAGTAATATTTTATTATTAATATTCTTGTTGTATATATATATATATATGTATATGTGTGTTTATTATAAGTAATATTATAGTAATATTTTATTATTAATATTATTGTTGTATATATATATATATATATATATATGTATGTGTGTGTTTATTATAAGTAATATTATAGTAATATTTTATTATTAATATTATTGTTGTATATATATATATATATATATATATATGTATATGTGTGTTTATTATAAGTATTATTATAGTAATATTTTATTATTAATATTATTGTTGTGTATATATATATATATATATATATATGTATATGTGTGTTTATTATAAGTATTATTCTAGTAATATTTTATTATTAATATTATTGTTGTATATATATATATATATATATATATATATATATATATGTCTATGTGTGTTTATTATAAGTATTATTATAGTAATATTTTATTATTAATATTCTTGTTGTATATATATATATATATATGTATATGTGTGTTTATTATAAGTATTATTATAGTAATATTTTATTATTAATATTATTGTTGTATATATATATATATATATATATATATATATGTATATGTGTGTTTATTATAAGTATTATTATAGTAATATTTTATTATTAATATTCTTGTTGTATATATATATATATATATGTGTATGTGTGTTTATTATAAGTATTATTATAGTAATATTTTATTATTAATATTATTGTTGTATATATATATATATATATATGTGTGTGTGTTTATTATAAGTATTATTATAGTAATATTTTATTATTAATATTATTGTTGTATATATATATATATATATATATGTATATGTGTGTTTATTACAAGTATTAATATAGTAATATTTTATTATTAATATTATTGTTGTATATATATATATATATATATATGTATGTGTGTGTTTATTATAAGTATTATTATAGTAATATTGTATTATTAATATTCTTGTTGTATATATATATATATATGTATGTGTGTGTTTATAATAAGTAATATTATAGTAATATTTTATTATTAATATTCTTGTTGTATATATATATATATATATATATATATGTATGTGTGTGTTTATTATAAGTAATATTATAGTAATATTTTATTATTAATATTCTTGTTGTATATATATATATATATATATATATGTGTGTGTGTGTTTATTATAAGTATTATTATAGTAATATTTTATTATTAATATTATTGTTGTATATATATATATATATATGTATGTGTGTGTTTATTATAAGTATTATTATAGTAATATTTTATTATTAATATTATTGTTGTATATATATATATGTATGTGTGTGTTTACTATAAGTATTATTATAGTAATATTTTATTATTAATATTATTGTTGTATATATATATATATATATATATGTATGTGTGTGTTTACTATAAGTAATATTATAGTAATATTTTATTATTAATATTCTTGTTGTATATATATATATATAAATATGTATGTGTGTGTTTATTATAAGTAATATTATAGTAATATTTTATTATTAATATTCTTGTTGTATATATATATATATATGTATGTGTGTGTTTATTATAAGTAATATTATAGTAATATTTTATTATTAATATTATTGTTGTATATATATATATATATATATATATATATATATATGTATGTGTGTGTTTATTATAAGTAATATTATAGTAATTTTTATTATTAATATTCTTGTTGTATATATATATATATATATATATATATATATGTATGTGTGTGTGTGTTTATTATAAGTAATATTATAGTAATATTTTATTATTAATATTCTTGTTGTATATATATATATATATATATATATATATATATGTATGTGTGTGTTTACTATAAGTAATATTATAGTAATATTTTATTATTAATATTCTTGTTGTATATATATATATATATATATATATATGTATGTGTGTGTTTATTATAAGTAATATTATAGTAATATTTTATTATTAATATTCTTGTTGTATATATATATATATATATATATATGTATGTGTGTGTTTATTATAAGTAATATTATAGTAATATTTTATTATTAATATTATTGTTGTATATATATATATATATATATATATATATATATATGTATGTGTGTGTTTATTATAAGTAATATTATAGTAATATTTTATTATTAATATTCTTGTTGTATATATATATATATATATATATATATATATATATATATATATATATATATATATATATATATATGTATGTGTGTGTTTATTATAAGTAATATTATAGTAATATTTTATTATTAATATTCTTGTTGTATATATATATATAAATATGTATGTGTGTGTTTATTATAAGTAATATTATAGTAATATTTTATTATTAATATTCTTGTTGTATATATATATATATATATATATATATATATATGTATGTGTGTGTTTATTATAAGTAATATTATAGTAATATTTTATTATTAATATTATTGTTGTATATATATATATATATATATATATATATATATATGTATGTGTGTGTTTATTATAAGTAATATTATAGTAATATTTTATTATTAATATTCTTGTTGTATATATATATATAAATATATATGTGTGTGTGTGTGTGTGTTTATTATAAGTAATATTATAGTAATATTTTATTATTAATATTCTTGTTGTATATATATATAAATATGTATGTGTGTGTTTATTATAAGTAATATTATAGTAAAAAATGTTATTAATATTCTTGTTGTATATATATATATATATATATATATATATGTATGTGTGTGTTTATTATAATTAATATTATAGTAATATTTTATTATTAATATTATTGTTGTATATATATATATATATATATATGTATGTGTGTGTTTATTATAAGTAATATTATAGTAATATTTTATTATTAATATTCTTGTTGTATATATATATATATAGAACCAAACAATGACAAACACCTAAGTATTCAATTCAAATTCCTTAGCAATTTGAAGCAGGAAATCAGTACAAACCACCACACAATAACTTGACTAAATGAATCTTACTTGTATCAGTAGAAAAGAAGATCTCAGCAAGTTCAAAAATCAAGTCTGTCTCCAGAATATCTCTTAAATATACTCTTTGAAAAGCAGCTCTTAGAAGAGCAGCCAAGCTATTAAATTAGCCAAGCTAATTTCTACTATGCCTTATATACACCCACAGCACACACCTACAAGCACCAAGGAAGGTTTTAACACCTGAGTGAGCCTATGCTACTTAGAACCAAACAATGACAAACACCTAAGTATTCAATTCAAATTCCTTAGCAATTTGAAGCAGGAAAGTAAAACAAGGATTAGTTAGATTAAAAACAAAAGAAGGATGCTATGTAGAAGAGGATAAAGGCTTAGCAGACTGCTTTAATGAATATTTTTGTTCAGTTTTTACAAATGAAAATGAGGGTAAGGGACCTCATTTAGGGAAAAAGACTAATGAGTCTTTTGATGCATGTAAGTTTACAGAGGAAGAGGTTTTACTTCAGCTGTCTAAAGTAAAGACAAATAAGTCGATGGGACCTGATGGGATACATCCAAAGTTATTAAAAGAACTTAGTGGTGTACTAGCAAAACCGTTAACAGATTTATTTAACCAATCATTGTTAACGGGAGTAGTTCCAGAAGATTGGAAATTAGCTAATGTTGTGCCCATTCACAAGAAAGGTAGTAAGGAGGAGGCGGGCAACTATAGACCAGTAAGTCTTACTTCAGTAGTGGGGAAAATAATGGAAACCTTGTTAAAGAATAGGATTGTTGAACATCTAAAGTCGCTTGGATTTCAAGATCAGAGACAGCATGGGTTTACTTCAGGGAGATCATGCCAAACTAATCTTATTGATTTTTTTGATTGGGTAACTAAAATAATAGATCAGGGTGGTGCAGTAGACATTGCTTACCTAGATTTCAGTAAGGCTTTTGACACTGTCGCACATAGAAGGCTTATCAATAAACTG